>JABSTR010000715.1:0-62349 GCA_013339765.2 Haemaphysalis longicornis | reverse complement strand
AATTCTTGTTTCTGCTACAACCAGCCCCAACGCCATCGCGTGGCTACCCCACTTTCAGGTTATTGCAAACTTTGGCATTTTGGCCTCTCCACCACCCCCCCCCCCCCCCTTTGTGTTTATGCGTCCACATCTTCCTCTTTCCCCAACAGATATCATTCCTAGAGAACCGTCATCATCGTCGTCAAGTACACTTCGTTCTTCTTTTCCGGCACAAGCACGCCAACCAACCACACGCGCATTCTCATTCGATCTGACAGCGGCGAGCGAGTACACCGTCCCCCGAAGACCATGAAGAAAGGCCGGACCAGCGACGCGTCGTTGCCCACGGCCTCCTCGTACGTGTCAGCGCAAGCGACGTTCAGCACGCCACGCAGGAAGCCTGGCCAGGCCTCCAGCAAGGAGGAAATGCTAGCGGCCATCGCGGAATTCAACGCACTCGTCGTAGCCGGTGAGTGACCGCTGGGCCTCTTCAATTATCAGTCCCGAATAGTCCGCGGGCTGCTCGGGACACGATCTGGCACTCTATTTTCGCATGTATTCCAATGGGACTTTCACTCTGAAAGCAGCTCTCGGGCCGTCCTCGGACCCTCCAGGAGCGGTAAATCGACGAGGCCCACTGAACGCTTCTACGATATGTGTTTTGTCAGCTTGCGGCGCATTCTAGAGATGAAAAAAGATGATGCCCTGCTGGAAAACGAACGGGATTATGATTGGGCTATAAACGGGGGAACAGCCGCTCCTCAAACCAAGAGACATCCTCCTTTTCTTATCAAAACCCCACGAACAGTTCTTGAGTCGTTGCGGAGGCATATCATCGAGAACTCGCTTAGTGCAGATGTGTGCGCTAAGGAAATCTTTTATTGACCGATTATTCAATAGCCTATAATCTAATAAATAATCGAAGTTATGCTGTAATCCCGTTGGTAAACAGTAAATTCGTCTGACGGGAGGCAATTATCTCCAAAGAAAAAAAGAACAAGGGAATGTTGTGTAATGTCCATTTAGGGTTCCTAATATGATAGGGCGAATCCTAGGTGTGTAAATACAGAGAAGAATCCTGGTTCGGTTCTTAAAATGGTACTGAAGTAATATAAAAGGATGCGTGCATGCACTCCGTACAGGTATACGTTAACCAACGAAGCTTTAACGTGCGGCCGGCGTTTCCGCTAAGTGATTTTGGTATTAAAAAGAAGCCCTACTCTTCCCCGTCCGATCCCTGTGGACGTATTCCCCTCACACAAACCCACCCCCCCCCCCCCAACCCCCCCCCCCCCCCCCCCCCCCTCTAACCCCCCTCTTCACCTCTCACCCCCCCCCCCCCCTCTCTCTCTCTCTCTCTCTCTGCTGCTGCGCGCCGCCCGGACCGCCACTGCCCTAAGTTGTCGCTTGGGCTGTGCCATAGAGTTTCTTACAAGTTTCTTAGAGAGGAATCTGGCGCTAGCGTCTATGCGACTCACATCAAGGCCGTCTATGTCGTCATGGCCGCCATTACGTCATGCGCTTGCCTTAGTTTCATCATCATGCTTGGATTGATACGTTTTAGTGACCGCAAATTGAAACAAATTGCCACAAAAACGCGAAGAATAGTGTACAATTACGTAAGTGGAAAATAAAACAGGTTGTTTTTAAAACTAAGGAAAAAAGAAGTAAAGCGTATTTTTTGCCGGAACGGTTGTGCCTGCTATTCTGCATGCCAAGTTGGCAGTTCCGAACAGTGTTAATATTTGGGGGGGAAGTTCATTCGAGAGTCCTATTTTATTGATTTACCATTATTTAAAATACGTTGTTTGAAGAGTTTGGAAAGTTTTTTTAAGCGTGCCTTTAAAAACGTCGCCTTCGTGGTGAACCGGTGCACCGACCGTCAGTTTATCAAGAAAAAAGAAAAACGTGGCGTTAAACATTCGTGAACGATGACAAGATAGGACAGATACAGGCGCCCGTATCTGTCGTATCGTGTCTTCCCCGAAGTACGTTTTGTTTCTTTTTTTCGTCAGCTATTTCGAAGCGGCATATTACCCGCTCATCCATATGGTCATACGTCCTTCGACTGTGGCATGACCAACGTCAGGTGCGATCACGCACTGCCTGCTGTTTCACCGAACACGGCTACCGCAGAACAGGGAGGATTTCGGCTTCCTCGTAGCTCGTAGACGTGTTAATGCATAGAGAAGAAAGCAAATCCCAAAAACCGCTTAAGAATCCGTCATGCCAAGCCCGAGCCAAAAGTGGAGGTCTTCCCATAAACTTCCACAACGACATGGATTACCAGGCGCAGTTTCCTCCCTAGTATACTTACTAACAAATGGGCTGTGCTTCACGCAGTAGCTCACTGCGCACGCGCTCTCCCACGAGAGGACACTCGTGCGCCGTTCCCACCAACCAGTGTCGGTAGTTGCGGGAGCGTAGCTGCGTCATCTACAAACCCATCCAATCACTCTCTTCTTGATGTCCAACCCGATTTTCTCGCGCATGCGCATGAGGTACCGTCGAAGCAGTTTTTACGTGCACTGGACCACCATATTTTCGTGTTGCCTAGCTAAACAAAGCGTGGCTTTAGAAAGGAAAATAACGCACGCACGTTCCGGAAGGAAAGTTGCGTGCGATGCTTTTCAAGAGGCCTCCCCTGGAGCCATTCCACGCAGCTGGGATATTTTTCGAAAAGACGTCCCCAGCTGCAAGCGCTGCACGCTGTATGAAAACATCTGTTAAGTGCTGTGCAATGCACACGATAGGTTCTTTCCCGAGAAAGTATGCCTCCATCGTTCTCACTTTAGGGTGGAAAACATCGCTGACACTGGCGTCATCCACAGAATCGGTGTGCTCTTTTCCTGAAATCGAACATTTTTTTACCTTCAATGCGTCCAACTTTCCGATATATTCTACCCGCAATCCTGAAACTTGGAAAGTAAAAAAAATGCCGCACAAATTACGGGGAACAAATGTTGCGACACAGATTGCCGTCTTTACTCAATAATTATGAAGACATTTCTACCATTTATTTTAACTATCTACGCAGCATCTTTACACTTAACTAATGATGTTATAAGTATATCTTCTTCTTTCTCGCTATTGTATTCGTAAGCTTGCTACTTTTCCAAACCCTGCTGAGTATGTATTTGAGTGCTGTTTATAGTCAATGTATATCTTGTATATACGTTGCGTTTTCTTGCGTTTTTTTTTTGTTGTTGTTGTTGTTGATTTTTGTTAATATTGGCCAATGCCGCTTGCCGCCTGTCTGCACCGGGGGGCTGGGGCTAGTCAAGCTGTTCTTTACGGACTTTTTTCCCGGCTCCGCTTTGCGCGAAAGTGATTTGTTTGTTGTTTTTTCGCGCAAGAATAAACAAATTCAAATCAATAAAAAATAAAAAATAAGAGTTATCAATTGATTAAGGTACACAGAATTAAGTACAACAATGAATTCGTAAAATGTACATCTTTGAAAATAGAGTGGGTAGGACTTATCTATGATCAAGTGCGTTGTTCTGAAATATCGGACACCTCTTTTGCCATTGTTGCAGTAAGGATTTCTTACAAAGGCAGATGCACGGGGTGTCGAAAAATCACCGCCAAGTAGCAAGGTATCTTTTGGCTGGTGATCGTCACTTTTATACTGTGCAAAGCACCGACCACTCGCCTCTTTCTCCTCCACCACTACTCTCACATCTAATACTGCTTCCCAGCAAAAAGCTTCCGTCTTTTGCTTGAATCGCTCCCCGCAGAGCAAGCCCAAATGAATGCCAAGCGCAAGAGCCTCTCGAACCCTTCCAAGCAGCGGAGGTCGAGGGCAGGCGCAGTCTCCTGTTCCACCTATTCCGGTTGGACCGCCTGGACAACCCGAGCAGCGGCGACCATCTCCGCCTCCTCCACGACATGTCCAGCCTCGCACAGCCTACATGGCCACACGAACATTGCTCCCCTTCCGCTCTATCCACGACCTGTTGTGATACCTCTGCCTACACATAACGACCAGCCGGCACCGTCTTCGCCGTATCCTGGGCCTGTGCCGGTAGCGCCGCCTACGCAGCCCTACCATACGGCGCCGTCGCCGCCGTATGCACCGCCTGTTCCGGTCATACTGTCCACTCAGGGCCGACCGTCCTGCCACCGTATCCGCCGAATCCGCAACGGGAACCGGCATCCCCGCCTTCTGCCGCTGCCACTATCCGGTTGGGCTTTTCGCCTTCCAAAACCACGTTCACGGACGACGAGCAGCCCTCCGAGTACTGGACCGCCAGACGAAGGCGCGTTCTCGCTTCTGCCGAGCGACAGAGTGGCGGCTGTTGCTCCCACAGTCAGGCAAGTACGGTAGCACAATTACCTTTGCTCCGCCGCTGATATGCTATTGAGTGCAATGACCCTAAGAGGAGGATTCTAAACCTTCCGTAAAAGAAAGTCCGCTATCGTCAGCATCGCCGACAAGACGACCCTAGCTGTGAAAATCCCCAGAAAGCTGACATCGTTTGCTCCTGAGACGCCACTAGCAGGCATAATTTTGCTACAAATGGGAGAAATGACTTAATTCGCTGGGTGGCCTCGTTGCCCTGAATTGAACAGTCATTTCGTACTTTATATATAATCGACAAGTCGCGCGTTACAGGGATCTTAGGAAAAGCAAGGATAGACTTTTTTTAAAGGCGATAGCTGTTCTTAGTCTAATTAAAACTGAAAATTTGTCTGTCGGTTCGTCTGTCTGCTTGCTGTACCTAGATTCAGCATTCTTAAACCATAAGTTTATATTAGAAAAACGTTTACAAACCACTAAATATGGTCCCCATTTCATACTTCAAAGCATTGTTGACCAAAAAAAGATAAGCCCATCTTCACTGATTTGACGTCGCGAACTCTGATGTTAACAGGGAAGCGGCCTGGCGTTCCGTCATTATCGCAAGACTAAGCTTCATAAAACGTCTCACAGCCAGCAGATCGATTCCTGTTAGCGCCAGTTCAATTTTGCCGTGTTCCACTGCTCGCAACATCTACTGGACCTTTTCGTTATTTAGAACTTGGAACACTGCCTCGAGAGGGCGACGCGAGCGCTTTTTGTGCCGTACGTTAAAAACGGACAGGTGGTGGAACAGCGAAATGCATGAATAATGTATTCGACAACATATTGTTGATGGCGGATACCGGATAGGTATTCAGGGCCTGATGGATATATGCGCAGAGAGAGAAGAAACTTTATTTAAGAGGCGTTCATTGCGACCTCCACACTGTACGGAGGTGGTTCCCTGTTCACGGGAATCCATATGCTGCTCTCGCCGCCTGGCCCCTGGTGACCAGCCGTAGCTGATCCTCCGGGGCGGGGCTGGTCAGCAAGATCCTCCATCTCTGGTTAAAGGGTAGGGTGGGGTTGGTGGGGCGAAACTCAGGTAACGGGGGCGGGTGCTTCGGGCTAAACCTACACTATCCTATCATGCTGCTGGAGAGTGCCTAGTTTTTTACAGATTGGGCAAGCTTCTTCGAATTGGTTTGGGAACATGCGGTTGAGTAGACGGCGGTGCGGAAAGGACCCTGTCTGGATTTGCCGGTATATAGTCTGCTGTTCCTTCGTGAGTGATGCGTGTGGAGCTGGGAGCGTCCTCCTGTCGTGCCTGCAATAAGTGGTTATTTCCCTGTAGGTAAGCAATGGTGCAGGAAGCTGGGCTATCCTGTAGCAGAGAAAAATCAAGCATCATGGTCTTCAACGACGACACGGGGCACAAATCGGTATCAGATCAACAAATAAAAACGCCACGGGTAAAGGAGTATAAATATTTAGGAGTGTGGATTAACGAAGGCGCAGATTACACGTATGTGCATGAGGCCCACCCTAAAATAAAAGGAAGGCGGAACGCGGCTATAATGAAACATAGAGCACTGTGGGGCTACCACAAATACGAGGTGGTAAGGGGCGTCTGGAAGGGGGTCACGGTACCAGGATTCACTTTCGGAAATTCGGTCATATGCATAAAGTCAGAGACCCAAGCGGGCTTGGAAGTAAATCGGAGGGCGGTAGGCAGGGCAGCCCTCGAGGCTCATCGCAAAACTACGAATGAAACGGTACAGGGGGATATGGGTTGGTCGTCCTTTGAGGCAAGGGAGGCGCAGAGCAAGATAAAATTTGAGGAGAGACTTCGTGACATGGAGGAGGAAAAATGAGCCGCGACAGTGTTGAGGTACCTGTATACGAGGGGCATGGACACCCGGTGGAGACGGAGGACCAGACAGCTGACCAAGCAGTGCGGAAATTCGGTAGGGGAAGGTGGGGTATACACAAAAGTGCAGGTGAAAGCAGCAGAGACAACGAACTGGGTACAGAGAATGTAAGTGAAAAAACCCTGGAGACTTACAGAACAGAGAAACTAGAAATCAGGAAAGAAGGTTTCTATGCAAATACGCGAGGCAGTGCATTGCTCGGCTAACTACGGGCTAACTACGGCTAACTACGGCTAACTACAGGCAACAGGACGAAACTTGTGTATGCTGCGGCAGGGATCGGGAAGCCGTAGAGCGTAATGTCAGACTGCACAGAGATACGACCGCGGCGGGAGGATGGGGAAGCGACGTTGACGAAGGCTTTGGGATTTGGTGTGAGGGGGAGCCTCAACTTCTGGGTCATAGAGGTGACGAAGAGGCGGTTGGAGTGGTGGTGGAGGAAAAGTAGGGGAGAGAGTGGGACGTAGGAAGAGTAATATACCGAATTAGAATTTAGAACAGAGAAGGGGAGGGGGTGGGGGGGTAAACAGGTGTAAAAGGGCGAGAAGGGGGGGAAGCGATGGGAGTATAAAACCGGCGGGGGGAGGGGGTCCAACCCATTAGGTTAGTAAGGGGTAGGGCAAATAAGTAGAATTACACAGGCAAGTCGGTAGGTGACAACCGACGTCCCGATACAAAGAAAGGGCCCCTAATCATCATCATCATCTTATATTGAGGTCCAAACATATTTTCACGGCGTATTCTTTATTTGCTTTTGCAAAAATCGAGCATCCATGAATTTTTAATTGAAAGAACAATGCAATTATTACTTATGCACTGGTGACGTGCCTCAAATATGCATAGTGTTTTCTTTTCCACAACAACGTTGACAAGTATAAACAGTGCCACCCAGAATCACCAGTTTAGAAATGCTTTGCTTACACAAAAGCCTCTTTCAAGAAGTCCCCTAGCTGGCTGCACGCGAGCTTGGCGGAACTCGCCCCCTCGCTAGGCTATACCTCTCCACGTTGCTGCTCCCGCGTTATCAAGCCTCGTCCCATGCAAGCATCTCCAAGAACAGCTCTGCTGTTAACATATAGCATCAGGCTTAGTTGAGACAAGACATCAATACGTACATAACTGGTACTTCGCAGTGTTCTTTTATTTTAAAATGGATGTACGCTTGATATTTGCGATAGCGAATAAGAACTACGCGTTGTGAAGAATAGTTTCACCCAAAAATACAAAAATTCAGGGAAACTTGCACTCACGCGCAAGGCTTCAATGGCGACGCTATTGTACGTGAGCGTTGCCAGACTAAAAAAAAATTCCCGCGCCTTCCCGCGAGGGGAACACGAGTAAATGCAGAGCATTGGTAAGGATTCTAGCCACCTTAGCATTGGGGCCTCAGTACTGGTTGAAGGCAGTGTTGCTTCCATCGCTTCTTCCGTGATGCTGGAGTAGCAGACACGAGTAAACGTGGGAGCGAGCGTCAACCAAGGAAGGAAGGAGCAACGCAGTGACTGAAGCACGAGCGACCGCTAGCCGCTTTATCTTTGCAGCGCGCGCAGTAGAGGGAGAGCAGTACGGGGGGGGAGAGCGCGCATGGGCAAGCAGCGCGCGCCCTTCCACGCCCCACCGCGCTGCTATCGCGCACATGTTACGCCGAGACCGCGACGGAGCGAACGGGCTGACTACGACGCATGCGCGCGCCAGCTGCTGTTGAGAGAGAGGAGGGAAGGAGGAGAGGCGCACCTGCTGCGGACGCGGAGCTGTTGACGCCGTCCGACGCAGGAACAGGCGAGGCTAAGAAATGCTCTGCATTTAATAGTTACGTTTCAGTATCATTGCTTATTTGCATAGTTGCGGTGCTAGTGAACGTCGTCATGTGCATCGAAGAGGTCGTCGTCTTCTTCGCGGTGAGTGATAGATGCAGCATCATCCTCACCATTGTAGACTTCCACCAGCTCTTCGTCATCGACTCGAGGCAGCGGTGGCGGGATCAGCAAGCCGTCTCAGGAGCGATTGGCACACTCGTAGCCATGTCTCAAATAGTCCATAATTGCTTCTGTAAAATGCGGCGGCCGCGGTGACCTCCCCCGAGCAGGGTGTCATTTGGACGCTGCCACGCGTGAGAGCTCTTCTACGGGACCGAGCCCATGCGCACGACGACACGAGGACGGACGAACGAGGGGCGTACGTTTTGACGCGTCTTTGTCGTTCCGGGTAAGTGTTGCCGGCATTACGGCGAACGCCAGAGTTTTTTTTTTTTTTTGCTAAGGCCATTACGCGCGCCGGGGACGCTCGGCGGTCGCCGCGAGGCACGCCCTCGCGAGCATTCGGCACTTTCTTGGTATTTTTTCCTGTAACATGGAACTTACGGCCAGTAACAACAGCTCCGCTATTAAAAGTACTCGCCCCTGAGCCTATAGACCCCGTGGCGATATTTCAAGTCCAACAGAACCGGAATATTGTAACAGATGGCGCGTGAGCAGTGTAACGCGGGAAAATTGAATTGCCTTGAGCAAACTTGTACTGCGTTTATCGTGAGAGGAGAAAGATGGGAGGCTGAGGGTGTGAGAAGTGGGCGGGGGAGATAAGAGAAGCATTTGCGTGTCAGCGGCGGCAGTAGACTCTTGGCTTTCGAAGACATTTGCAGCGAATTGTGCAGATGCGCGACCAAATAATTCTTTGTAACGAAAACCTTTGATTGTCGCAGGTACACAGTCTCCCAGATCTACGCGGGAAGCCGAGAGATGGTTGTATTTTTGCAGGAATCCTATCGGGTCCCCGATAGGTACATCGCAGCAGAGGTGAGCGCATATTTGTTATGCTGCCTACTGTTGTATTTACCGACAGTACATATAAACCATTGCTGTATTAATAGCACCAAGATGACTCCAGCATTTGAAAAAAAAGTGTCTTTAGGTAGTCACACCTATCTGACACCTGAAGTCTGCCGTGCTGCACTTTTGGGTCGTTTTGCGTGCTCCGGAGTGGAAGACTACGTGCTATGTTTGGTGTTTGTACTTGGTGCGCACAATAGATACCGCATATAACCACACCCGTGGCCGTGAGCCTATAGCGGCAAAATGCCTTGGCCGCGGGACGTTACCGTTAGCTCTGTCGCGCAGCAACCTCTTTGTGCCTCTCGTAGAGATATTGGTGCATCCATTACGGTAGCATAATAGACGTCTTCCTGTGGCTTGTGTGTCTTCGGTAGACGAGTCGTGTCGTATCTGTCTGCCATTGAGACGCGCGAGCATGCACATATTCCGCATGCGGCCAGCGGAAACAATTATGTAAGGCGAGCTATGGCATAAGGTTACAACGTAGCCTGGGTGGCCAATCTAGACACTTCAAAAGGCACTAAAACTCGGCGAAATCGAAGAAAAATGGAAAACGACACCGCGTGGGCACATGGGAACACGCAGCTCCCTGCAAAAATATGCATAGTCATGGCCATGCCATGTATTTCATGTCCTGCGGGTGCGAAACAGTTTAGAATTGGGCACCAACGATGTAAAGACACGCTCCTGACAGGCATTCGCCGTTTTTTTCTTGCCGACGCAGCGCCTCATCGGAAGGTTCCTGGTTGTTCCCCGGAGGGGTCTCGTACAGATGATTCTCGTCTCTCGGAATAGGGGTGTAAATTTTCACTGCCACTAAAAGAGTGGCGGGCGCTTCATGGAGTGGCGGGACCTTACATAGTTAATCGACCAGATTTAGGAGGTCGAAAGCTATGTCGGCGAGACAGGAAATTTCCAGCAAAGGCTCAAGCAGCACATCTACGACGAGGAAAAGAAAAACGTATCTAACGCTCTGGCCGAACACGTAGAAGCGACTCGCCACGAAATAGACTGGGCCAATGCGAAAATAAGGGAAAAAACGATTCGGCCTCACGTCTTTATCTTGAATCCCTGACAATCCAGACCACGGAGCGCACACTTAATCGCAATGACGGCAACTTCCTACACATGTACGCACGTTGCCACGTCACATCTTGAACCCAACAAAACCAGATCACATTCGCCCCCTCAGATCATTGTGAACAAGGCTCCCGTAGGGGAGCCGAAACATCTTTTTTTCGTTTTGTACTCGTGGTCGGTGTCAGTTCTTAATTTGTGTCATGCGTTTCCCCGACCAGACGGGCTTCCCTCCGACACTTGATTTTATTTCAGATTTGGGAGAAATCTCCAAGGTGGAGTAAGTTTCTGCAAAGAAAAATTTGACATCCACCTCAATGCAGCCGAACAAAGGAAAGCTGTACAGCTTTCTCAGAAACTTCGCAGCGAGGCGGTGGTCTCGGGTTGGAACCCTGGACCAGGACGAATTTTGTAGCGTGAGCTACACTGGCCGAGGTTGAGCAGTTCCGCGTGGCTCCTGGAGAGCCGTGCTGCGCAAGCGCGCCACGAGGCCGCCCGGTCCACTTGATGATCACGCGAGGGGTGGGCGGGTGTGGAACCGATGGCTCGTGCGTCGCAGCAACACCGGCGTGCGCCTGTGGAACCAGCTTAGCTCTGGGGCGATTGGTGACGCTGCGCCGGAGACGCTTGATAAATATACATGTATCACATAATGCGTATACCGTGTGTGTACTCATTGAACCAGCAGTAAACATGATAATCAAGCTAATCCTAGAACACCAGGAAAGCTAAGAATAACCAGCCGAACCTTACCTCACGGTATACGTATGTCCTGGCATAGCCGAGCTAAACCACTGCTAATTTTTCTCAACGTCGAAGTTTCTGAGAAAGCTGTACAGCTTTCTTTTGTAGCTGTACGGCTGCATTGAGGTGGATGTCAAATTTTTCTTCACACACTTTACATTGTAACGGCACTCTGTCCAGTGCCGTTGCTATGTGCACGCTATAGCGTGGCAGCCCTCTGGTGCGACACTCTGGTTTAGACGCTATGATTTCTGTGCTTTTCGAATGGAACGTTCAGGATGGCTCCGTGACGAATATGTGCATATTAATGCGCAGCATTCTTTGCCAAGTACCCCCCCCCCCCCCCCGCAGCCAGGACGTGTAACGCCCTGCATTTCCACAAATATGCAGATATCGCGAAAGTTCCACCTGTAATCGCTATAATAGCGTAAATGGAGATAGTTGGTTGAACAAAATTTTGAAAACTAAAATAATAAGAAAAATATAAAATAATTACGAAAACTAGCAAACCGTGTAACACCCTGCATTTCCACAATAATGCATATTTCGCGAATGTTCCACTTGGAATTGCTATAATAGCGTAAATGGAGGTAATTGGAGGATTTAGAAAAACCAAAAACTTTGACTGTAAAAATTCACGCTGAAGATAAGCGGCGTAAGAATTCTACGCATTAGTAGATAAGTATCTGAATTTCTGCACGATTTTTTTGAGCCCTACCTAATTTTTCATGCCCTCTGGAGGACGAAGAGAGCGAAGAGCAATCGCTCTTGAAGCGCAGAGAATGATGTAAAGGTCCGCGCAGAAGTAAACGGAACACGGGAACGGTGGACGAATTAAGAACCCTAAAATTAGGACGAATTGCATTGCGGCGCCGCCTAGAAACGCAGACGGAAAGTAAAAAGCGGCCTCATGGGGATGCATGCGCACTGCCCCCGTCGCCTTATCTGATAATGCTTAATGGTCGCTCTGGGGCCGAATTATCTAAAACGACGGGGCGTCGCTTTGAAACGACGGGTTAGCGCCATTGAAGTGCGTGTGTGTGGGGTTGGGGCCGTCGCTTTGCGGTGCTCCGCATGAGCAGTGACCCCCAGAAAAGCAGCGTGGCAAGGGCGCGAAGCGACAAGCGAAACGATGGGGGAGCAGTGGGTTCGCTTCGAGCCCTTGCCGCGCTGCTTTTCTGGGGGTCACTGCTCATGCGGAGCACCGCAAAGCGACTGGCCCCAACCCCACAACACACGCACTTCAATGGCGCTAACCCGTCGTTTTCAAAGCGACGCCCGTTTTTAGGGGCGAAGCTCCTTAAGGCGTGGGTCTGTCCATCCTCGACGTATGTATGTAGCCACCTCTAGTTTAGTTCTTGGATTGTTTACTAGATGGCGTGGCTACCTCTAGTTTAGTTCTTGGATTGTTTACTAGATGGCGGTACTTGTATATGATGAAAAGATGCGCTTGGATTGTTTACCTAGATGGCGTGGCTACCTCTAGTTTAGTGTTCTTGGATTGTTTACTAGATGGCGGGGAGCGTTGTAATAAAATCCGTTCGCTGTTGGCGCGCGCTTCGGAGTCGCCCGATGGATAAGGCTGCAGATGTGCGAGCCCGCGAGGCAGAAGCGCTCCGTGAAGCTGCGCGACGCCGCCGCCAAGATCCTGCCGTACGAGAGCGGGAGGCCGAAGCGTGTCGTCTGGCTGCGCGACGACGCCGCCAAGATCCCAGCGTTTCGAGAACGAGAGGCCCAAGCGTCACGGCAAACGGCGCGAGGACCCTGCGTACGCGAGCGGCACGGCTGCGGCGCGAAGAGGATTCTCCAAAACGTCAGAGAACGGGAAGCGGCGAGAAAGCGCGCGTATCGGCAGGCAGACCCCGATGCAGTGAGAGCTCGTGAGGCGTCTGCAAACACGCATCAGTGCGAGCTCAGCCCCAAGGTGCCGACGCGCGGTTTAGCGAGACTTTCTAGACGTTACGTTCGGACACAGATGTAGTTGGGCGAACTTTCAACTGAAGAGTCACGGTTTTAACCGATGATTTCCCCGCAGGAGCTTCGCCCACTCATCATCATTCACCCCGTGGATATGCTGTGAATTTTTAAGAGAATTCGGGCCCTTGCGGGCGTGTCTGATTGCACGGGCCAGTTTTCTAGGGGAAGCGCTTGTCTGTAGAATGGCGCTGGTTACATTGCCGCTCGCTGCGATCAGCGGCGACCGCAACCGCCGCTTTGGAGTTCGAAGAAGCTACGTCCTTGAAAGCGTACCTTGCTGCGCGCAATACAGCGCAGCCATCGGTGTCCTGCTGACTTGGCGGTGTCCTCCTCACGTGTCCTGCTCACCTGCTTATCACGAGACGTCTTTGCGGGCACACGCATTTTTTAGATGCAACGCATCTCATTCAACCGCCTTGTCCCTGCATCCGGCGTTGTCGTCGTCGGCGTCCACCTCTCCCCCATTCTCCTCGCCGCGCCAGCTGCGCTCTCCGCCGCTCACCCCCTCTCCTCTCCGATAGCGAACACTCTCTCGCGAGGGGCATTGGATTGGATTCGATTGGCTTGGCTTGGATTTGGATTGGATTGGATTAAAGTGGATTGTGTTGGATTGTGTTGCGTCATAGCCGCGGCAGACGCACTGGCGCCGGCGCGTCCCCTCACCGTTATGCGCGCTATAAAACGCGGTGCCTGCGCCGCTCCGCTCCATCGTTCCAGCGCCGTTCCTCCGCTGTCCAACGCTGCAACGTGAACCCCCTATGCGTCGCATCTACACAGGGGTTCCCGCGAGGGGAGGTGGGAGTTTTTTTATTTACCTTTTGTCAGAACATTTAGGAATTTTGTCAGAACAGTCAGAGCCATTACTTAGAAGTAAATGAGGCAACCCCTAATAAAAGGAAGATATCTGCAGCAGCTAGGACTCTTTAAAAAACAAAGGACAAATCCTATACATGTATCCTTAGTTAGAGCTGGCTATATTCCGAAACTACATTTTGTTGTTGGTTTATTTCTACTCTATTGCAAAGGTAGGCCATGGGAAGCTTAATAGGCAGATAATGCAATACCTCCCATGAGCCGGACACCGATGGCGGCGCTGTATTGCGCGCAGCAAGGCGCGCTTTCAATGACGTAGCTTCTTCAAACTCCAAAGCGGCGGATGCGGTCGCCGCTGATAGCAGCGAGCGGCAATGTAACCAGCACCATTCTGCAGCCAACCGCTGCCTCTAGAAAACTGGCACGCGCAGTCAGACACGCCAGCAGAGCGACGGTTAACCATTATCAGATAAGGCGACGGGGGCAGTGCACACGCATCGACGCCGCTTATTGCTTCCCGTCGGCGTTTCTAGGCGGCGCCGTGATGCGATTCGTCCTAAGGCCCATTCGTCCGCCGCGCCCGTGCCCCGCTTACTTCTGCGCGGACTTGTACGTACACGATGACTGGTGCGCTTCCAAACCGCGGCGCAGGTCATTCGTGCGTTAAATGCATAAGGAAGGACACTGATCCAGAGGTTAACTCTCCCGTACACTTTAGCCATATTACTTCATCACCAATCCATGATCTCCATCTGCAGCGATGCTGGCTCGCGTACACCGCCACCCGTCGTAGCCACGGCGTCTGTCCCGTCGGTCAGCACTGCTCAGGACAAGACAGACGACACCACATCAGCGGAGAGACAGGAGTCTGAGGAGGAGGGCAGGGGAACGTTCGGACGTGCCTCAACAGCCGCTCCCTTGGTGCCACCACCGAAAACCGACACCGAGGAGAACGCCACCGAGCCTCAGCGCTCGAAACGTAGTTGGCAAGTCCCCAAACGTTTTATGAACTCGTGAACAGTGTCAGTACCCAAACTCTAGGGTGGGTCAATCACAAGAGATCTGCGCGCGCACTCTGAAGTCGAGCACAATTGCATACGCACAAAGCAGCCCACACCAACGGAAGTGTAGTGGACAAAGCGTTAGCAAACGGTCAATGAAGTCAATCATTTTATTCAGTCGACAAATTCGATGAATGAGTCAATCACTCAAATATGGATTCTGGTGCACTGGGCGGGTCGACTACAAAAAGTTGCTGTGGTTTACCTTTGGTAAACCCTAGTTAAAAGTGAAAGAGTCACTGCCCTGGCTAGACCCATTCGAGGTATGATTTCGCAATGATGTACAGACATGTTTGCAATGAATACACTGCTTATTCATATTTTTTCGCCCTCACGGCGTTGTTAAAGCCTCGCCGCTGTACGAGCGACCACAGCCGGATGTTCGTCTTCCTCCATCGCACACGGCTGTGTGCCGCACGTGGCCTCCTGGCCTTCCTTTGTGGCGCGCGCTTATCGCTGCGGCGGTGGCCTCCTCGCCTTCCTCCGCCAGGTGGCGGCACGGGTAGCGCGCACGTCTCCGTTCCCTCCTCGTCTATCTCTCGTCCAAAGGGTTGACAGCTGGGCTTGTCGAAAAGACATATTCTTAGATGAAACCAGCGCGAACTTAAGCAAGGACAAAGGAAGTGGAAACGAGTCAGACCAACGTGCGTTTGAGAGAGCACGAAGTGTCAATAACGGGCCCCCCATCATCCCGTATTTCTTCCCATTGAACTAAGTGGCGCGGATGTAAACCTAATTTTCCTGCCACTGACATGTATTATTTAGGCACCGTGAACAAACGCCCCGCGAAATTATGGAAGCGTTCCACACTAGTAGCAGAAAGAGTAGACAAGTGTGTCAGCCAAGCAAGCGTGTGTCTTATCCCAAAGAAATTGTATATCTGCGTGGGCCTTGACTGTCATTGGTGTCTGTCTAGTTGCCTTATCACCGTGGCTTTTGTAAAATTGTTTTGCTCATGCGCAGTGTTATTTATCGTTTTGTGTTAAGTGCTTATACTCACCCTTTTTGATATTAAACTTCACTGTTTAGACCAGCGGCTGTCCTTACATTCCACTTCCTTTGTCGTTAAGTTCGCCCTGGTTTGATCCAAGAATAAGCCTATCTTTCCCCCACCGCCTATCTCTCTCCGACATCGGGCCGCCCTCCGTGCCGGGCGCTTGCGGAAAGGGGCTGTGGTTTGACCTCTAGCTCTCAAGGTTAAAACTGGTCACTCCGCGAACAGCGCCCAGGTAGCGTATAGTGTAGCTTTGCTACAAAAATCTGGGGGCGTACTCTGAACCTTAGCAGCGGGACGAAAATATCAGACTAGATGTAGCACCCGGCGATGATCGGGTGGGCCACTATAGCAGTGGCACTAATATATATGACAGCTGTTGAGTGATTTCTTCAGCACGTGTGAACGATAGCTGTGAGTCAGTTTTATTATAAACTAGCGAAAGTACCCGGCAATGCCCGGGTGGGTTACTAAAGCCATGACACTAATGTATATAACAGCTGTTGAGTTATCTCTTCAGTACGCGTGAATGCTACCTAACAGTCATAGTTTTGCCGATAATGAATAACATGGGATCGAACTGGAGGCCTGTGGTTGCACGAAATATCAGCAGATGGCGAGCGCTGTGCGACCGCGCGAAAACTGAACTGAATTCCACTTTCACAGGGGTTTAATATAAAAACTCCCGTTCGCCTCCTGAAATGAGTTTTTGATAATTGCATAGGCAGCACTTGCAACCAAAAACGGATTGGATATACCAACGGGCTGTATAGCTATTGAGTAATTTGTTAAAACATGCAATTTTCCTGAAATCCTCATTTCCCTATTAGGTGGGTTCCATGGAAAGATCTTCTAAAGTAGTGGTTTGATACCACTATAAGTTACATAGACAACGAAAACCAGTTGATTATCCGAACCTGCCTGCGATAAAAAAGTTCTGAGAAATTATTTAAGCACTTTCCACTCTCTCCTTGGTGTAATCTGATTGAGCGCGTACACAATAATCAGAATGTGCTAATGAAACTTGAAGCCGCTTGAACCAGGAGTTTGGCTAGGCGTTGAAATCAGCTGTGGGGCCTTGTCGGCTCGTCAGGCGTGCCACTTAAACAAATTTTTTCGCCCTTTTGCCGGTATTCCAGGTCTAAATCCCTAAAATTTGTTTTGTGTTTGTATAAGTAACATTTATCAGCAAAAACCAGAGCGATATGTTAATAAGTAAGGCCGAAATTGGGGAATCTCTAAGAACACCCAATTTACCCCGAAATGCAGATTCACACCTTTAGTGTTGATTAGGCCAAAACCGCAAATCTATTTTTCATAGATCCTTACGGGCTGCATATATCAGCAAAATCACTCTGATATCTTCCCAGGTGAGCGATACAATGACATTTAGGGAACACAAGACCAATTTTCGTCTGTTAAGAGTGTAATTTCCAAAAATCCCGCCTTAGCAAGCCCTTACGCTATGGTAGAAATGTGCTTCCGAAGCTTCAAGTCTCCGGTGGTAGCAGCTTTGGCTGGGCGTTGATGATTCAGTCAGTCAGTTTATCGGGCGTTTCTTTTTATAGGCCTAGATAAACATGGGCTCCTACTGGAGGCACGTGGTTGCACAAACCCTCAGCAGATGGCGAGCGCTATGCGAACGCGCATTAATTTAACTGAATTCCATTCTCAGAGGGGTGTAACAATCCTGCTCGCCTTTTTATTCTGGTGTTAGGACAAAATCCTGAAACTAGACTTTTTGACAATTGTATGGGCAGCACTTGCATGGAAAAAGAAATTGGATATACCAACTGACTGTGTAGTTATTGAGTAATTTGTTAAAACGTGAGTTTCCCAAAATCCAGATTTTCCCAAAATCTCGATGTTGTGAAAAAAATCTTAGAAAACAGTGTTTAAATACCTGTATAAGTTACCTATATCAACGAAAACCAGTTCAATATCTGAACTGGCCTGCGATAACAAAAAAGATATCTGAAAAATTACTTCAGGTCTTTCCACTCTCCCCGGGTGTAATCTTCCCAAATTTAAGCAATAATGATCTTGTACACCATAAGCAGAATGGGCTCATGAAATTTGAAGCCGTTTGAGCCAGGAGTTTGGTTCAGCTTTGATTTCACCTGCTAAGCCTTGTCGGTTCGTCGGGCGTCTGAAAAAGTTCTTTTCGCCCTTTTACCCACGTTGCCTTACGAAATTCGTAAAATTTGTTTTGTGCGTTTGTATAATAGTAACATTTATTAGCACACACGCGTGGGATATGACAATAAGGCAGATAGATATTGCGGAATCTCTAAAGACGCCCAGTCTGCCCCGAAATGCATACACACTCGCACATTTAGTGTTGGTTAGGGCAAAAACCACAAATCTTTTTAGAGATCCCTACGGGCTGCATACATTATAAAAAATTACGCCCACCTCCCCTCGCGGGAACCCTGGTGTGATGCGACGCTGAGGGGGGTTCAAGCGCAAGCGGAGAGCAACCGTCGACCGAAAGGCCGCCGGAGAGCGGCACACCGGTTATATGCGCAGCGCGCCCGAAGGAGAGGAGACCGCGGAAAAAGAGAGTACTGCACATGCGCAGCACCGCGCGCAGCGCCGCCCACCGGCGGAGTGAAAGCGCGCTGGGCCGCACACCCGCAGATGTTGAGAGAGTGTTCGCTCTCACCTGGGCACGCGCCGGCGCCAGTGCGTCTGCCGCCGCTATGACGCAACACAATCCAACACAATCCACTTTAATCCAATCCAAATCCAATCCAAGCCAAGCCAAGTCAATCCAATCCAATCCAATCCAATCCAATCCAATCCAATGCCCCTCGCGAGAGAGTGTTCGCTATCGGAGAGGAGAGGGGGTGAGCGGAGGAGAGTGCGGACGCCGACGACGACGACGACGACGACGGACGCACGCAGGAAGGACAGGGCCGCCGACAAGAGATGCTGGCAGTGTCGCATCTAAAAGCAGTCCGATATCTGCCTGCATGAGTGAGATAATCAGAAATTTACGGAATTAATGGTCGTCTGTTATGAATGAAATTTCTAAAAATCCCGCCTTGTCGAGGCCCTTCGCCATGATAGAAATGTTCTCCCAAAGTTTCAAGCCTCCAGGAGCAGTAGTTTTGGGTAGACGTTGATGAGTCAGTTAATCAGTGTATCAGGCCCTTGTTTTTATAGGTAGTATAGATTAGCATGTAACACTGTGGTGCCTTCGACAACGCTTTATAAGAACCATTTTGACCTGGTGAACGACACGAATGAACTAAAAGTAAGTATCGTTTCATATTGGAAGTAGGTCTTACAAGAAGCTTTTCTGTCTGCCCGCTCAGTGACACTAATGAACCAAATGGGGCGGGTTTGCGCGCATGGTATAAGTTTTTATTACACCCTTCTATAAACTCCTTAGATAATGCTGAATCGGTGAGTGTCGCATTTCGTACGTGTGGTTAGCAACATCCCCGCTGTAGCACAGGGCCTTGTCGCGAACCCGTGCTCGGCTCCCCTTATCATTAACGTTTCAATATCCGCCCTCTTTTACAGATTCATTTTTGTCGTTTCTGGCTGCACTTCGGGCACAAATATCCATCATTGGCTAGGAAAGTACTTGTTTGTGACACGCATAAACAGGTCTAACTTGTAAGTAAAGAGTTCTTTCACGCAACCGCAGTGTGCCTCATTCCTGGGCATGCCGTAGAGAGCAGGCCCACATCTGGCGCCCGAACGTGGGGCTGATGTCAAGCCCACCCGTGGACATTTGCTCTCTGCGGCTGCCGGGAAGGGGCCCACTGCGGTTTGGGACGGCATTCCTTTGTTCCGGGGAGGAAGCGCCATTTTTGGCAGTGGGAGACCAGGGCTTCGAGCCGTATAGAGGCATGTTTGTAAATTAGTTTTGAGGCCAGTGTTTTAGTTTGCTTATGTTTTACGATGGCTGTAGATGCCTGAAGTTTTTCTTGCGTTTTTTTTCTCTGTTGTTCGGGGTAACGTCCTGAGTGGTTACATTGCGAGTGTATTTAGCGTTTGTAGGGATATTAGTCGCTTGTGTATTTGACGTGTTCCTACTGTAGTTTTTTTTGTATTTTAATGTGGCTGTAGTTCAGCCCCGTTGGTCGAATGTATTGTCTTGACGTTCGTTTTTGCTTCCATTATAGATTTGTGTGTGGAGTGTGTTTGTCGCGTTGCCGTATGTAGTTAGCGCGGCTTCCTCTGTATTTCGCGTCTACAGTTTGGCGTGGTTGAGCCAACTTTTGTTGGGTAGTTCGCTGGAAATGGCTCCTACCACAAGGAGAGAGACGGGAGAGAAGGAGGAGCCGCAGGGCTCGGGGGGAGACTCAGCGGCCCGCTGCGCAGGAGGGCTGCTGGTCAGTTGCAGCCCGCAGATCTCGCCTCAATGATGAGGCAGATGACGGGATGTTCGCGGAGATGACCCGAATGCTCGGGTTCGGCGCTAGCTTGCTCCCACCGCGGGTCCTGTAGTGCCGGGTCTCGAAGCTGCGTTTGAATATCGAGGTTCCCTCCTATTCCGGCTATGGAGACGTGAAATCCGTTTTGCGAATACCTGCAGCAACTGGATTCGTATCAGACTGCCGTAGGCGCATCGGATGATGACGTGTTGAGGCAGGTCCTGCCCGTGGCACTGGTAGGAAGCGCTGCGCGTTGGAGGCGCTGCCAACCGGCTTTCGAGTCGATGGCAGATTTTAGGAGCGCTTTCCGCGCGGAATTCCTGCCACCCGATTACGAACACCGTATGAGGGACGAGCTTGCCCTTCGCACGCAGCACCCCTGAGGAGAGTCTCCTCGAGTACGTGCGGGCAATGCAGGAGCTGTACGAACGGGCCGACCCCGAGGCAGCCGACGCGGTCAAGGGTAGCGCGCGTGTGCAGGCAATGCCACCCGCGTTTCAGACCGTACCTGCGAGGCCGGAGTTTTCGCAACTTGGAGGCCCTCGCACAAGAAGCCCGGGTAATTCAGGCGGATTTACTCGCCGAGCTTCACTACAGGTTGCCGCCGAGACCCGAGGAATCGCTCGAACCGGGTTGCGCCTGGTCGGGAGGGGGAGCGGATAACGGCCCCCACAACTCCTCGGTCGGAAGCAACGCAGGCGACGGAAGAGGGAGGCAGGACGAAGCAGCCCGCTTGTGCTGGTTTTGTCGCAAGCCTGGCCACTTCTCCCGTCAATGCCCCGAGAAAATGCGTAGCACGCAGGGAAACTCGGATCGCCGGCGACGGTGAAGGACGGGTGGCTCGTCGTCGCCGGCGGGAAGCGAGAAGAGGGGGCCAGACAGGGGGGGGCCGAGGGAGCCCCCAGGGCACCCAGAAGCTGGCGTCGACGGGCAACTGTCCCCCTTCGCATGCAGGGCGCAGGAAGACCCCTCTTCGTCTGCCCCATTCATGCGAGTGCAATTAGTCGGTCAAGAACTTTTTGCACTGGTCGACACGGGCTCGACGGTTTCTCTCATCGGGGACGAATCTTCGAAGCCTGCCGGAAAAGAAGAATCCGGGTCAGGCCTGCCGAGACACCCTTGAGCTTAGCAGCGGGTTCGGCAAAAGCAGACGGAGCTGTGAGACTCACGCTCGGTTTTGATAGGCAGAAAGCGCAGACAGCGTTTTGTTTGCTTGCCTGGTTTGTCTGTTCCAGTCATACTGGGCAGAGATTTCCTCTCGATGGAGGGTGTTGTGCTCGACATGGGGAGGAACGGCTACCAGTACGGGCCGCAACCCCCTTTCTTTCCTTTCCGCGAACGCGCCGATGCACGTTTACAACCGCACGGGGCAAATAGACCTCTACTGCGCTGCGGAAGGCCAGGGAGAGGCGTCAGGAAAGAGGAGCACTGATGTAGAAGCGATCGTCGCATCTTTTCAGGATCCGATGATCAGCGCCGAATGGTTGGCGGAAGTTTGCTCCCCTTATCGGAAGGGGGTGGCGGAAGCGCGCGCGCCGAGTGCAGTGGTTTATCATGGGCGGCGCGGGCCACCCCGAGAGGGGGAGGAAAGGGCCGGACGGAGGAGTCGAGGCCGGCCGCAAAGGGAAAGCGGAGCGGCATCTCGCAGCGGCGCTTTCTCGCCCCCCGAGAACAGAGGCAGAAAGGAATCTGTCGTGGGGGGAGGTAGTGAGTAAGGAAGAGCTCATTGAGGCCCAGAAAGCAGACGGTCTGTGCCAGCGGGTGCTGAAAAGGCTAGCGGGAAGGCGTAGCTTGCACCGGTAACGCTGAGGGGTTTGACGCGTATCTGCTGGGCGACGATGGCTTATTACTTCGATACTTCCCAAACTGGACGACGAAGAGGCGGTTTCATCCCCCTTTCGAGTCGTGGTCCCGAGGAAGTTGCGGAAACGGTTCATGCGGTACTTTCACGACTCAGCGCTGGCAGGACATGGCAGCGGCAGTAAGACTTACGACAAGTTATGCCGTGTCGCGACCTGGCCAGGCATGAGGAGAGACGTAATGAGCTATTCCCGCGCTTGCCCTCTTTGCCAGGTAGCGAAGCCGCGCGCTGGGAAACCTGTGGGTTTCATGAAGCCGGTGGAAAGCAGCTACCCGTGGCAGATTGTAGCGTGTGACGTAATGGGACCCCTCCCAAGATCCGCGGAGGAAACCAGTTCATTCTGGTTATAAACGGACCACTTTTCTAAGTGGGTGGAGTTGCTTCCCCTTAGAAAGCTAGCGTCGGAGCGGATCGTAGAGAACTGGTGGAGACATCACTCGTTTCGGCTTCCCCTCCGACCTGATCACTGACAATGCTTCGTATTTCACAAGCAAAGTGTTTTCAGACTGTTGTCGAGCGCTGCACATTCGGCACAGGAAAACGAGTCCTTATCATGCTCAGAGCAACATCACTGAGAGGGTGATGAAGTGCATGCTGGTTGCGACAACCAAGGAGCATACGGACTGGGGACGCGCGTTTGCCTGAGCTGGCTTTCGCGACTAGGACTACCGTAAATAGGTCAACAGGCTTGAACACCAGGTTACCTAAATTTCGGTAGAGAGATTCGCTTTTCCAATGGAAAATGCACTGCTGTACGCGGCGGCGGGTAACGCCCCTTCTCTGTCGCAGTACGCGGCTAGGCTCCGGGAACGCCTTTGGGCAGCGCAACGCACGGCTCGGGAGAACCTCGACGTGGCGCGCATGGAGCAAGCCGAGCAGTATAACAAAGGCCGTCGTCACCTTGTGTACAACATCGGTGACCTAGTGCTAAGGAGAACACACCCACTCAGCAACGCTGCACGCGGTTTCACTGCAGCGCTCGCACACAAATGGCAAGGGCCATACAGAATTACGGCGCAGACGACTCTGCTCACGTATGAGATGCAGTCGCTTGAAAGCGACGAGCTGGTGGGTCCTGTGCACGTGAGCGATCTCAAGGCCTATCACGTTCGCACGGGCGATGACGAACAGGTGGTAGCGGAACCAGAAGGTGGGAGTCCCGCTTCTAATGACAGAACGGCCGGCGATAGGGTTGGCACCCATCGTTACGACCTGAGGGTGCGGTAGTGTCTACCCCCCACGGGTCCGGGTCTCACGTGGTTCTACCGCGGAGCAACCCGCGGCGCAACAGTCACCGCTTCAAGTTTCATCGTGCCACCTGTGCGGTGGTCCGAGGCGTGGTTTTGTGCCTGGCCGTTACGATGCCAGCCTGGGCCTGCCGACAGCGGGCCCTCCCGGTGCGACCTGGGAGCTTCGCGCCACCGGCCTGGTGGTGCGGTGCGAAACGTTCGTGCCTGGGCGTTGCGAGTCCGGCCCGGGCCTGCCGAGCAGAGGGCCTTCCTGGTTCGACCCAGGATCTGTTGCCATGGTCCGGGGGTCCTGCCGCCCTTCGGAGATGCGAGGCGGCTGCGGTTCGCCTCCTTGTCAGCGGCGGAGCCCTGTTCGTGGTTTGGAGGCCTGCTGAGCTCATCGCGGAGCTGTACCCTGGGCGTGGAGGCGCCGGTGGGCGCAGAGCCTACAGCTCGCTCTGGGGCTGCGAGCGCCCATCAACCGGGTTTTGCCCCGGGCTCATCGCGGCGCCTACGGTTCCGGCGCCGAGCAGCGGAGATCGGAACACCGGGGCGCTGTCGAGAGGAGCCTGGCCCGTTCTATGGATTCCTGCGCCGGGCACCCGAGAAATGCGCCTCCTGCGGACGCCTACGTGGTGACGATGGCGACAGAGCGGCATGCTGCCACACTTCGCGGCGTGGTGCCAGCCACACCCACAGCCGCACAGGGCGGCCCCAGGCGCCGACCAGTGGTTCCTCGTGCACTAGAACACCGAGGGTGATCTTCAATGATGGACCCGTATCCCGTGTTTGAGGGGGGGAGAGATGTGGGGAGCGCCTTGGCACACCTTCTTGCCTAGAGGGTGTTACCCGGAGACCCTCGCCGCGAGCTCCCTTCCCTTGCCCTCCTCGCCTGCCGTGCGGCTACCGGGCCGCAAGACTGGGGAGACGTCGGCACCCGAGGGATGGCGCTGGCGGACACGGGGCAGAAGCAGCGATTGGGGAGGAGCGGGCCGGGGGTGAGAGAAGAGCCGCGCGCGGGGACTCGGAACTCGGGACGCGAAGTGTGATGATGGAGTGTGTGTGTGTATGCCCGGACAGTCGACAGCGTGGAGGATGTAAGTAAAGAGTTCTTTCACGCAACCGCAGTGTGCCTCATTCCTGGGCATGCCGTAGAGAGCAGGCCCACAAACTGTATTGCTGCGGTCACAGCGCTACTGTGACATTATGTGACGCACAGAACAGCGACGTACTTGCCTATAGTGGGAAGAGCAGAAAAAACATAAAACAGAGACAGGAGCTTTAGGGAAACGAAGGAGCACTCCATTGGCAGAGTTGGAATGTGTACACCACGGCAGATGAAACCGCTAAAATAACCAACAACTTGGATAAAATATTGAAAGTAGCGGTAAGGTTTAGCGGAGAGCCGCATAGCCGTGTTCGAGAATTTCCAACAGTAATCACATACGAGACAGAAATTAAAGGCGCTCAAGAAAATGAAATGAGGTAAAGCCGCAGGGGACGACCAAATAACCGCGCACTGATTCAACGGTGTTGGTGACGCGGTGCTAGGAAGCTAGCAACTTAATTCTCAGAAAGCGTAAGTGCATTAAAGGGAGTGCTGGCCTAAAAGTGTGCCAGAAGAAATCTAATTTACAACATGCGTGATGCCAGAATTACGCAGAACGGCCTGGCCTCCATTGTGAATAAGCTATCCGTTAGTTCCCCGCTTGAGTGATAGCCATAATCAATCACATATCAAACAACCGATGCAATGGGCTGTTTTCAGAAAAGGTTGCTCAAAAATCGGTCACCTTCATAATCTGGTAATAGGAGAAACCTGCGGAGTGTAATTAGCGTCTTTACATGACATTTGTAGACTATGAAAGAGCCTTCGATGCATTAGACACCACCGAAGTGATTGGGTATAATCTTGAAACGAGGACTAAAGCAGGCGAGCATGAGTTTTATAGGTGGATATATACAAAGAAGGAGCGTGTACGGCAAAAATTTGTAAGATGAGTGGAAAGTTCCTTATTAAAAAGGTACGTCATAGAAGGGAACACCATCTCAGCGAAGGTGTTTACAGCAAGTTTCAGTATCATTGTTTATTTGCATAGTTGCGGTGCTAGTAAACGTCGTCATACGCATCGAAGAAGTCACGTCTTTTTTTGCGGCGAGTGGTGGATGAAAAGTCAGCCTCAGCATTGTAGACTTCCACCAGCTCTTCGTCATCGACTCGAGTCAGCGCTGACGGGATGTGCAAGTCGTCTCGGGAAGGATTGGCACACTCGTAGCCATGTCTCAAATTATCCATCATGGCTTCTAGAGACTGCGGAGGCCACGGTGACCAGCAGTAGTGCTGGAGGGTTTTTTTTTCTTTTTTTTGCATGCAGGGTAGCGCTTGACGACAGCGCTGGAGTTTTTTTGGGCGCAGCCATTTAGCGGCCGTCTATGGGCTGAGCCGCGTTGTCGGCGTTACCGAGCGAACGATGGCAAGACCGACGAGTGAAACAAAAAGCAAACGATGAAAGAAGGAAAAATTAAAGCCGTTCCACTCAATGTGAAAGCTGTCGGTAGTGCAGCGCAGTGATTCGCCGTAATCGGCTGTACCGCCGTTATCCGCTTACTGCTACCACCCCATGCAAATCAAATTTCCCACCTTCGCAGTGCTCGCGCGCCGCCTGCCTGAAACTGCGCCAGCGGGAGTTCTGTTCTCTTTGTGCTTTTCTCCCCGCACGTGCCGGCGTTGCACTGCCACATTTTAAGCAAGCGCGAGGATTGGATTCGATTGGATTAGATTGGATTAGATTGGATTGGATTTGGATTGCATGATAAGCAGCAGAAGCATGATAATAGCTCATCCTAGACAACAAGGAAAGCTAAGGATAAACCTTAGCTCACGCTACGTATATCCTGGCATAGCCGAGCCAACCACTGCTAAGCGCCAGCGGTTCACGAGTTTCGAGCGCTTATGACTATATATACCGCTTGGCTTTCGAAGCTTTTGGGTTACGCCGCGGCGAAGGGACCGTGGCAGGCTATACCGTAACGCCGTGGCGATATGCTTGGTTCCAGCGAGCGAGCTAGGACGACAAGTCGAGCGCCTAAAGTGCTCTGCATTTAGAAGGAGGAGAGTGTCGCGAAATTCGGAGGGGACGGCGGTACGCCGTGGCGGCGCGTCTGCGAAAGTGTGCTGGGGTGGGGGAAGGGGCAGTATGTTGTGCCCGCACGAGGCGCTCGACGTCGCGACGCTTGGCGTTCGCTTGAGCGTTCGCTAAGACGCAGTTCGCGGTCCCTTCCTGAGACGCACTTCGCGGTCCCTTCCTGAGACGCACTTCGCGCCGCCGACGTAGAGGCTCATCATCGCTGCCGTCAAAAGAACCCACGCATGAGTGCTGCCTCAGCGCACTGCAGCCATCAGGAGAGAGTGCTGAACTGCCTGCGAGTGAGGCAACCGGTCGTGCGCTTTGTCAGCCGCTGCAGCTAAATGAGCTGCCAGAGCGGAGGCTATTAGGGCCCCTTTAAGGATGACCGTGATGGTTATGATGATCATAGGTCGTCGTGGCGGCCACAGTGCTACAGGCTCATCCGCTGCCACGCGAATCCGAACTTTAGCATGGCATATATATTCTTTTCCTCCCCTTGCAGGCTGTGCATGCTGGTTTGCGTGCCCCTAATTGTGGTCATCTTGTTGGCCCTGGTGCTCGTCACGATGACCGCACTCGAGCCCGGTAGTCCGCAGAAGTTTTCCGAGGCACAAGGCCTCTTCGGTATCGTTCGCGGAACGCGCATGGCGGTCAGCGACCAAGGCCGCGAGTACACCGTGCTGGCCTTCATGGGGATACCGTTTGCAAAGGCTCCCAGCGGATCGCTGCGCTTCAAGAAGTCGAAGCCGCTGGACAAGCAGCTCAAGGTACAAACGTACTTAAAGGCATAGAGATATAAAGTATACCCAAGAGGATGGGACACGTTTGGCCTGAGTTAAGAGAATATTACGAGCAGACTGGATAGTTTTCACGTAAAAAGTTACAATTTCCTACACATCCATACAGCACTTCCAGATCGACGAAGCTTGTAGAATCTTTACCACAAACATCTTCGATGCTGCTAGGAGTTCTATTCCTCAGGCCTCTGGCAGTACATAGAACCCCAGGTGGCCCTGGTGGAACGAAGAGTGTCGAGATGCACTAAAGTGCAAAACAAGGCCTGGGGTAGCCTCCGGCGGTACCCGGCGGCACAGAACATCGTCGCAGTTGGGAGCCATATTCGCCTAGAGGCAAAAACAAACAGTTGGGGAGATTTTTTATCGTCAAATAATTCTTACACAAAAACGAATGTCTGGAACCGAATGAGAAAATTAAAAGGGCACAAACAAACAACTTACCCCTCGTGAACACCACGGGTGGCACATTAGAAGACCAGGCAAACATACTGGCTAAACAGTTTGAACTTGTATCAAGTTCGCACTAAACAGACACATTTAAGAGGTATAAAACGTCTGTCGAGCGGAAGTCTATTAGGGACATAAAGAATTGGATCATCACAAGTCTCTTACAACTGTCAATTCCCCCCAAGAGCTGAAGGTTGCCTTGGCGACTTGTAAATCATCAGCACCGGGTGCAGACCAGATCGCATATAGAATGATTCAACACCTGCATGCAGATACCCTCGAAACCCTCCTGTTTTTATTTAATAAGATATGGTGTGCCGGACGTTTCCCAAGGGCTTGGAAAGAGGCAATTGTGGTGCCGTTACTAAAACAAGGGAGAGATGCCTCCTGTCCTGTAAGCTACCGGCCAATAGCCCTAACCGGCCGTCTAAGTAAGCTGTTCGAAAAATGGTGAATAGAAGTGTACTTTTTAGAATACCACGATATTCTGGATAACTGCCAGGCAGGTTTCCGCGCGGGAAAATCAACGACCGACCAGTTTGTGGCTTTGGAAACGTACGTCAAAGATGCTTTTATCCACAGGCAGCACTGTATGTCTATTTTCTTTGACTTAAAAAAATGTGTACGATACCGCATGGAAATACGGCATCCTGTGTGACCTCAAAACTTACGGTGCAACTGGAAACATGATTTTACTATGGAAAGCTATAGCTATCTGAACGAACTATTCGCGTAAGGGTTGGAGCATCACTTTCTAGAACACACATTCAAGAAAACGGGGTACCGCATGGTGGCGTACTAAGCTGCACACTTTTGATCGTCAAAATTAACTCACGCCCAAAGGCACTGCCGCCCACTATTTTCTACGCGGTCTACGCTGATGACGTTCAAATCAGCTATAAATCTTGTAACCTCTCAATCTGCGAGCAGCAGTTACAGTTGGGTGGTGACAAACTTGCGAAGTGGGCCGATGAAAATGGTTTGAATGTAAATCCTGAAAAGAGCACTTGTGTTTTGTTCTCCAGGCAGCGTGGCATAAGACCAGATCCTAATATAATTCTGAATGGTGAGGCCATTCCGGTTAAAAAAGAATAAATTTCTCGGTGTTGTGCCAGATGATCAGTTAAGGCTTATTCCACACATTAAACAACTAAAAATAAATTCGCCAAGGTAATGAATATAGTGAAAGTCTTAATGCACCAGTCACATGGAGCGGATAAAACGTGCCTTCTGTGTCTCTTCAACAGTTGGGTAAGGTAGCGCCTAGAAGTATGGCGGTGTAATATATGAATCCGCCAGTCAAAGTCTTATGGATTCAGTTCTGCACTTGAGGCTGCGCCTTGCGTCCGGAGCCTTTCGGACAAGCCCCGTCAAAAGAGCATACGTTGAGTGTGACCAGTGGTGTTTAGAGCGCCAGCGCTCCCATACAGCAATAGTGCATGCTGTCAGGGTGGCGTCATTGACTAATTATTCATGTAGTTCTATCAACACGGACACGTCCGCCGGCAATCTCGTCCTAAACCGTCCATCCATCCGCATGCCGTTCGCCTTGCGAATAGGCGCTGTGGCCCATGAACTCGGTGTCATGATAAATGACCTATACCAAACTGCTCCCATCGACCTTGTTGACCCTTAGGTTATGTGCCCAATATCGTTTAATGTATATTTTAAAGATTGACAAAAAAACGCACAGAGAGAACTTATTTTATAGCATTTTCTACAGTACACGTACCTATATGCCACCTTGTACACAGACGCGTCAAAGTCCCTTTCCGCTGTCTCATGCGCTGCACATGGCCCAAACTTCATTAGTGCAAATACACTGAGCACGAACTGCAGTATTTTACAGCAGAAGCGCATGGAATTTTAATTGCGGTAGAACACATCATGGAAACAAACATGCAACATTCTATTACCTTATATACGGAATTCTCTCAGTGTCGTGAGCGCATTAGGCTCAGGAAAACCAGGTAAAAATCCTGTCTTAAACAGACTCATTACGAAGATAACGTCGGCTTATGCTTCAAACGATAATAGTGTGCTGGGTGCCGGGGCACAGCAGCGTTTCTGGAAATGAATATGCTGCAGCGGCTGCTCTTAACAATGCCGTTGATGAGCCCCTGGCGCCGTATTTAGACATGAAACCTGCTATACTACGTAAAATCCGAGAACGATGCCAGCAGGAATGAAAAAAAAAAAACTACACACAATAAAAACATACATAGGTAAATACCTCACTAATAAACACGGTGCCAGCAGGAATGGAACAAACTACACAATAAAAGCATACAAGGTAAATACCTCACTGAGAAACATGATAGGTTCACAGAAGTGTCCATTTGCAGATTGCGAATAGCCACATTCACGCCACACATGCATAGTCGAAAACGGATATATCGAACACGGATATATCGAATGATTGTCTATATCGAACAGTCTGAACATCCCCTTGGAAATCCCATGCAAAATTATAGCGCTGTTGAACGCGTGCTTCGAACTCTCGATCACGGGCACGTTCGATATATCGAACGCTGCATCAGCCCCAAGTGCCCCTCCTAGTGCGCTTCTTATGGGATGGATGCGATGATGATGGAGACTTCTCTCGAGTGCTGCTTCAGTTGGTTTCTGGTATTTTTTCTGCGTGCTTGAGCGGTTATTTGTGGTGGATCGCGCAGGGGTACCTATGTGGCGTAGTGCGTAATTCTGTCCACGGCCCGCGTTTCGGAGCCATGGTCACGGAAAAACGGAAAAAATTAGATTTAGAACAATCCTGTGTACTTATAACGCAGAAGAAGACGCAAGGAATCTTGGATGATTTTTTTTCATGTTACATTAAGTGTGGTGATCGTTGCGCTGTGGCTCGAATTTACGGTGCTGTGAGGCCAAATCGGCAAGGTGCCGCTTGTCGCGACTTTGAAAAGCTCTCAGTGATGTGCGGAGTTTTCAGATACGCTTCAGATAGGCACATTTCATATTTCGAATTATCGATATATCGAACTATTTCGCAATCTCCTTGGAGTTCGATATATCCGTGTTCGATTTTCAATGAAACGCTCCACCAGTTTGTGACAAGTGCGGGGAACGGCTTTCCGTGCTCTACGTGCTATTTGAGTGCACATCCTGGAATGCCGCGCGATAGCGACAATTCCCTTACATATACATACGACATTCCACTACACCCTTCACTTTTCCTACGAGATGAACCAATGTTCCCTTACAAATGTGTTCTAACCTATCTTGCGGATATCAGCTTGTTAAAACTCATATCTCACGTGGCGTGATTTGAGACCCTCTCACACTTTAGGGACGCCATGATGATTCCTTTGTGTGCCCAGGCGTTCCCGCTAGCGCAGCACGCTCTGAGGCTCCGGGCGATGTCATGGTCTCAACCATAATCCTTTTTTATCCGCCATTACGAGCATCTTCATGTATTAGTCTACAGGCCCTCTACACCCATATATACAGACGTTTTAAGACAGTACCATACTCATCTCACACATATTTTATGGCCGAACCTGACATCGAAAGACCACCTATAGAGTCTTGGCCTCCTTGGGCGTAGATACCCTCGCGCCAATAAACACAAACATACTACTACTACTACGTCATTACAGCGGCGTAGCGGGTATTGACCGGTTTTTCTTCAGTTTCAGCAATGAACGCAGATGATAGGCTCTCTTTAGCCACAAAAGCAAAACAAACAGAAAGTGGATCTACTGGGACCAGTGGATCACGCAGTGCCACCCGCGCTGGCGATAACTATAGCTTTTGCAATGCTTCCAGACGCGAAAAAAAGAGTGAAAGTGTTTATCGGCAGTGTTGCAGAATCCTTTTGACCTTCGAGGAGGAAACTTCTGACCACTGCACTACTGAGGTAATGATGAGAATGGCGATCGCGATGGGCCCTCTGCGACGTAGGTTAGCTGCAAGGGACAAGTGTCTGCTTGGTCACACATAAACCATAATCAATAATAAAACTGCGGTTGTCTGACCTCCAGGGCGGCGTCCTAAGACAAGCGCTGGACTGCCGCTTCAAGCGACCGCCGTGCCCACAGCGGGACTTCTATTTAGGCCGGCAGAACGTGAAAACGGACAACGCTTCCGAGGACTGCCTGCACCTCAACATCTGGACGCCGTCCTTCAACTGCCCCGACGACAGCACAGACAGCCCTGAGCGCTGCGGGACGCACACCGTGCTCTTCTTCCTCTACGGAGCCGCCTTCCAGAACGGGGGAAACAGCTTCGAGGTACGCACTCTAAAGATACGAAACAGGCTTGGCTTAGCCGAAGCATGGACTCGTCAGAATAACTGCCACACCAATTTGAACGCGAAGTTTGAAGAATCAGCTGGATAAAGACAATTAGAGGAAGGTATGTTGCGAATTCGTTGTACCGTGACGGTTCTTCCTAACGACGCCGCTTTATTCAAAATCTCGCTGTATATTCGAAGTGTTCGATGGACCCCATTACCGTTGGCAAATAGCACGTCATCCCGCTTTTAACGAAGCATCGGTAATAACTAAGCCATCTTTATGTCCCGGGTACTTCATTATAGCGAAGGTAATTACTAAGGGGGTGAGCGCAGATATGCCTCTTTCCCAACGCTCGTAACGCCACGCTAGCCACGCGGGACCGTTCACACGCGTGTGACGGCCTCCGCGATCAGCTCCGCCGTCGTGCCGTTGCTGATCAAGGGGGCCGTGAGCGTGTACTGCCCATACAGTAAATACTTGTTATAACTAAGTCCTTGGGAACAAAACTGTCTTCGTTATAAGCGATAATTCGTTAAAACGAATATGACCTGCTGTTTGGGTACTTTAATTGGGTAATAAAAGTTCGTACAAAGAGAAATTTTGAATCAAGCGATGTCGCTATAACGAGGGTCTACTGTACATCACGCAGCCCAATACAGAGTGCGCACTACACCTCGAAAGCACCACCAAGCGTACCTGCGTGCAAAGTTCCTCAACCTTGGCTATGCCCCAGAATGTACGACCGCCAACCACCATTACACACATACGAAGGAAGAATGGGGTGATACCGTTGATCTCCCGCGGCATGAAAGGGCTACTGAGAAGCAGTCCCGAGGACATACACGTCCGCCCTTCTCGCCACACCAAGTGTGTCCGATAGCCGCTCTTTCTTCAGTGCACGCGTTGTTTGCAGCTGTACGACGGCCGCTACCTGTCCGCCCTGGGCGACTTGGTGGTGGTGGTGCCCAATTACCGCGTCGGGGCGCTGGGCTTTCTGAGCGGGGGTCCGTCGGGCAGCGAGCCGCTGCCTGGCAACGCGGGCCTGCACGACCAGCGGCTGGCGTTCGCCTGGACGCTGCACTACATCCCCCACTTCGGCGGGAACGCGTCGCGCATCGTGCTCGCGGGACACGACGCCGGAGCCTCGTCCATCGGCTACCACCTGCTGAGCGGCGACGCCGACTTCTGGACTCGTCACGTGACGCGCTTCATACTGCAGAGCGGGGGCCCCTACCACAGGTGGGGTGCACAGCCGTCATAAAACAGTGGACGTTTTTATACCCAGTTTCGGTCGGGTGTGAGCTTTTGTCTTATCAAACCTTGTGGGTCAGGATGGCAACCAGACCTCTAACGTGGAAGCCCCACTCGCCTAGTATTTCGTGATGTCGGACCGACAGCAGTGGTCGCAACTGCTGCCAGTACATGAAAGCGTAACAAGACGACGAAAGCTGTGGGGTTTGAGTAGGAGATTTGGTCGTCTCACGCTTTAAGGGCTTACGTCACCAACCAGTGCCGCGGATTGGCGTAAAATGAGAATGAGTTTGCGCGGCACGTCTTTAAGCTAATGGCGACTCCGTGTTTGTGCTCGCCACCTAGCGGCCGTCGCGAGAATCGCCCTAATCAGGTCCGGTTGCGGACTTCCCCATGACGCAGCACGCTTATTTAGCGTCGTAACGCCGAAAGGGGACCCGAAACTGCGTAGTTGTCGTGATACCGCCGAAAGGGACCCAAAGACGGAAAAGCGGACGTGTAAGGAGATTTTTTGGGTCTCTTTCGGCGTGACGACGCGATTGAAGTACAGCGGTACATACGCGGACTCGAACGAGAGCGAGCGCTTGAACCGCGGCAGCGCGATACCGCTCTATATTTCAAGGAGAGGAGACCGGAGGAGAGTCGCGAGAAGCAGACGACGCGCCTCTGTTGTTAATGATAATGAGGCAAGACGCTGTGGACACGGAACCTGCGGACGCCGGACAACGCCGACGGATTGGAAAAAAAAGCGACGCCCACCATGCAAGTTTGTCCAAAGCACTTCGCTCAAAACGGCAACTACCTTCCAGGTCAGCAGCTACTTGGTTTTTCATTGTGATGAAGCCGCATAGCATGCGCGCGGCGTACTTTCTGTCGGCGTGCTTCTCCCGTGTGCTCTGCTCCAACATGTACCTGCCCATTTCATTATCTGCCAGGGGCTGAAGATATCCGTTAGGTGCTGATATTGTCAGGATACATGTTTGAAATGAAGCCTTGATTTCAATTAGCTCTGAACATCGTTTTTTTTTTCTATTTTTTACTTCGCTCTTGAATCCGTGGCTCATATGCGCATCTGCGCGGATGACCCGCGCGCAGCTCTATGTGCTTGACGCTCACGTCGGTGAAAGGCAGGACTCCTGCAGCTTCGACAGCTCCAAGCAGCGAGCGCACGACGTTATCTTATCGGCGCACGCTGTGTCGCTTCTTTGTTTACTCTTATTGCACGTGGGATCCTATAGTTTAGTCGTTTCCAGGAAGCAAGTTGTGCATGTTCCAAACGCGCGCAGTGTTCCGCGCGCCTGTTAAACTAGTTAGTACGACTTTGTAGTTATTATCAATTAGCGAATGTTGCGGGCTGTAAATCAAAATAGTCAAAATTGGGTCTCAAAGCGGAGACTGTACCGGAAATTTAGAGTGCGCCCCAAATGTAGAGCAATTTAAAACACAGCCCGATTGCATAGAACCTGACTTCACCAGCAGCTATCCAACGCCCTAAACATTACACCATGGCGTAAGATGTTCGCTTTATAAGTTTATCCAGCACCCGTAAGTTGCATGCTGCCATCGTTGTCGTGAGAAGCCAAATATTTTCTGCAAAGCGTTTACAGCAATTCGATATAAACCAACTTATTCTAAGCAGACCTTTTTTCAGTACTGCTGATATGTGCAATGGTTTGCTTTGCGTGTTGTCGTGGCATGCTAACGATATTTTGAACTGGGTTTTCAGGCTACGAATCGAAGAGGAGGGTACCAAAGTCAAACAGCAGTTCCAAGTCAGGATTTCCAAAATCATCAACCAATGTTGCGGTGAAAGCTGGCTGACATGAACAGCTGTTCGCCGAAAGGCAGCTAAGGATGCAGCAGTCCACCATCCACCACTGTAAGCATAAGTTGAAAACAATCCTCTAAAAACATACAGTGCACATTTTATTACACCTTTCTCGAAAACAGGGCAGGGAGACGTCTACAGCCGTATCATGCAGCTCTGGAATTCTTGACACACCGCTGATCACCAATGCTGGCACTTGTGTTGTTCAGGAGACACAACAATGTTCATTTTCTAGGCCATTTTAACCAACATCATTATTCTAGCCAATCGGGGATATTACCATTTTCCAGGAAGGAGGAGGGTTGGAACACCAATTTCTTCCAGCTTGTGTCACAAGTATACCATTCCCAACAGCAAGCATTGCAAGTATGGCAGCAAAAGAGTGGGCACCTTTTTGCGAACTAGGTCTTTGGCAGATTCGAGCCGACTATTCCGAGTGCAAAGCCAACAAGGAAAACAAATTTACGAAATTACACCATGGTTAGATATGACCAACACTAACATCTGTTGACGTACTGCTGCGGGATTATGGTGTTTCTCCGGGGTCAAAATCTTGTTCAGCACTTCCCTAAACTTGACGCTTTAAAATGAGTAGAATAATCGGGGGAACGTAAATGTGTCACATCGATATATATGGGTATTATTCTGGGGCACATGACCGTTCACACTTCCTACTAAGACATTGCTATTCTTTTGTTGTCTGTGTGAATATGTCACGTGTGTCAGCACGGGTTTGAAGCAGCAACAGCATGTATTCTTGCATTGCTGTTTCCATTTCTAGTGTAATATGCCAGACACAATGGATATTTATTCAGCCATATACGCCCTAAAACAGGCGCACATACGCAAAAAATTCGCAGTTTTAGCAGGTTATTAGAAAAAGGTTGTGGGTGGGCGGTCACGTTTGCTGCTGAGAAGCAGAGGGACCTGAATTCAAAACTCAAAATTTTCGAGCTGCCAAAAGCACTTTTTTGTGTGTGCTAAGCCAAGTGCAACATATAATATATTTGATACATAGATATCGTATACCCACAGACAAGCCGAGAGAAGGCCTCTCATAATAAGCTACAAATCAGAAATCAAGGGCCCCTTATGGAAAACTTTAGGTGTGTGAGGAACCGGTAATTAATGCTTTACACTGCTCTAATTTTCGCCGCGGGTGCGCTTGAAGTAATTCTAGGTATTTCAAGAAGGCCTTTTGAAAAACCTGCTTCCGTTCGAGAGCTAGATTTTTTTTTTGCTCCCTCTCATACGCTCGCCGTCGACGGCTGCCGCCGAGGAGGGCGCTAGGCGCTCGGAGGCGCGTGTCCCCGAAAGTTGGGGATGACGGTTGTCATAAAAATGACCAGACAGGCACTTATCCAGTTTGGCTATGCCAGCCATTTCGTCATTATGCTTTCTATATATAATGCGATAGTTCGTTGCACAAAATAGGTTGCCAGTGAGCTTCTGTCCTGTCGTCTCAAGGGTGGAGCACTTTAGGGGGACGGCTTGTCTTTGCAGCTCTTACGGGGTAACGGCGTAGCGGACCCAAACAGAGGCTCCGAAAAGAAGACCGCTTCCCCGGTCGAGATCAAACCTGGGTTTCTCGCGTTACAAAGCTAATGCCTACACCGTTTCACTGCAAAAACATTAGAAATAACAAAATGACCGAATTGCACCTGCAGTTTTCTTAAAAGGGTACTGAGGGTTCAGACAAGCTCAAATAATCCAGACTATTCATCCATCCAACAAAGCTGATTGCTACAACATTGCGCAGTAACACATAAAAATCCTTGCAGGGCTTTTTTAAGCCTGATCAGTGCTTCTAATCTGCCAGTTTTCTCATTACGGTTCGTCGAGTTCCTGTTCTGACTGCTAATATTTGGTTGCTCCCTCAAATATGTCACAGAGCTCTTGCCACATCATATTAAGGTGCGGTACGCGGATCATTTGAAAACCGCCCCATGAAGAAATTACGCTTTGTGATGATTGCAAAATTCCCATCGACCAAAATTGCAGGAAGATTTGGAATTCTGAACCATTCGAATATACAAAGCTGTATGTCATCTTCATGGTCACAGTAAAGTGCAAAGCTTCGGCAGAGTTTAGGTTTGGGCTAGTTGGTAGCGGTAATACATGACTTCGTGTAGCGCCAAAAAAAAAAAACCGACGAGGATACAGGGAGGCGGCGGGCACAAGCGCTAACTTCCAACTAAGCTTCATTGAAAAAATGCATGGATGTAAACACTGAAGCGGGACATCATCGTAAAAAACAGAACAGAACAGAAAAATTGACCACATCTTTCCGCGGGGGGAAACCATGGGGTGATGCGACGCATCTGGGCGGTGCTTGTTACGGTTGCGCCGTCCATCGCGGTAGCAGACCTGTTAGTCTCCATTCAATCATCGGTGGTCATCGGATGTCATCGGAGCGGCGGCGGTGGAGCGACTGAGCGGAGCGGCGCAGTTATCGCGTTTATATGTACCGCGCGTTAACGGTGAGGGGAATGAGAGAGAGTAGCGCATGCGCATGTGTTAACCGAGCGCTAACGCGCGCTGACGCACAGCTGGCATGGCGAGGGGAGCGAGCGCTAACGCAAGATGGCGCTGCGGTGAGAGCGGCGTTACCGCGCAGCTGGCGTGGCGAGGAGAATGGGGGAGAGGTGTGCAGACTACGGATGGATGGAGGGACAAGTCAGTCAAAGAGATGCGTCGCATCTAAAAGGCATGATCAAATTTGCACACAAAATTATTCGCACAACAATGTGCCGCCGACAAAAGGCAGCACAAAGCATTCACTAAGGTGGCACCCACCCCCTCTCAGATAGTCAATCTCCTTATCAGACAAGGCCACCTACAGGGCTAAGGCACCCTCGCTTGGTGAAACTGGGAGTGACAAAGCTGCGTTTGACTACTGCGCTGCGAAGGTCTTGTCCCACAAGATTCAAGAAAGCTTCTTGCAGCAGGTGGAGCGCCTTCAACAAGCGGTGTTCCCGCCACAGCTTTTTACCTCTCTTGCTGAGGCCTTACTCAGGAATATCAAGCATGGCGGTCGAGATACACAGCTTGGGGCGCGTAAAGGCGCTGATAGCCCTGTCAAAAAACGAATCGCTGTGATTCCGTACTTCATGACCTATCACATAGGGTGAAGAAGATTGGTTCGAAGGTTGAGGTGAATGTTGTGTTCTCCGCCCCAAGGAAATTGTTCAGCCTATGCCGCATAAATGACCGCGCAGCAACCCAGCAGCCGATTTGTTACAAGAATCACACAAAGCCGTAAATACCATGCAAAGGAAACGTTGTGTACGCCATTCCACTGAAGTGCTGCAAAATATATGTCGGGCAAACAGGTCATTGCCTCAACGACCGGCTTCGTGAGCATGAATAGAATGTTCATAAAGTTGTCAAGGGCCGCTTGGGCATTCATTGCCGCGATTGCGGGTGTACGCCCCTCTTTGAGAGTTGTGCAGTCATTGCTCGTCACGCCAGCCAGAAGACAAGGGAAATAACTGAGGCGGCCGAAATAGCACGCCTCAGGGATTGTTGCCTGTCCGCACGTCCGTGGCCTTATCCGATAAGGAGATCGGCTATCTGAGAGGGGGTGGGTGCCACCTTAGTCGATGCCTCGTGCCGCCTTTTTGTCGACGTCACATTGTTGTGCGAATAATTTTGTGTGCAAATTTTATCGTGCCTTTCTTTGGTTCTGTTCTTTTCTATCTTCGTTTCTTTGCGATGATATCCCGCTTCAGTGTTAAATTCATGCATTTTTTCAATAAAGCTCAATTGGAAGTTGCGCTTGTGCCCGTCGCCTCCTGTGTCCTTGAGTTCTTTTGCGCTACACGAAGTCTTTGTGCTAGTTTCCTGAAAAAAAAAAAAACACAGTATTCCTCAGCTCGCACCACAACTTCCTTTTTCCTTTTAGATGCGGAGCACCTTAGAACCACACAATGTCCGTCCGCGTCCATGCGCATAGCATTTACAATCGCAAAAAATCACACAGGCACCGGCAGGATTCGAGCCTGTGTTTGGTAAGACCAGACAGAGTTGGTGTCAGTCGTCTTACCCATTGGGCTACGACAGAAAGTTAGCACCCGAGAGTCGAACGGCTTACTCCCTCGCCTGTAACGGTGCGAAGTACCTTACGGACCTCCCAACGTTCCGTCCGCGTCCATCCGTGCCGCACACCACCATCAAGCGAAAATCAAGCGAAATTCTATTTGAACCGTGAGTTGCAGTTTCATTTAGGGAGTAATCAAGGTGCAGCTCACGGCTCACATCAAATGACGGTCGGGGCACCAATCGGATGTCACTCGGGGCGCAACTTGGATGTCATTTCGAGTCCCCGTACTCCGCTCCCTCGCCATCATCCGCGGAGTGGAGATGCTGCCATTTTTTTTTTTGCTTTTTTTTTTTGCAGGATGCGACTGGGCGCCTACGTTCACTCTCCAAGAGCAAGGCACTGCTACTGCTCATGCAGAACTGGAGTCTCAAGCTCGTGTGAAAAACAGACAAGGCTGGTCCAAGTTAAATCAGGAACACTTGTAAACAAATTTTTTTACACCCTAGAATGGTTCGAATGTTAATTCCTTCACCTGATTGCCCTCACTAGTTGCTAGTGTCTGGTTATGGCCTATATGAGAGAATACACCCAGTTGCTCGTGAACAGTTCATGCCGGTGCAGTCCATGCCTGAAAACAACAGAAACAGTTATTATTACACACCAAGTTGTACTTAGGTGTGTGTTACGTTTACAGAAAATACATATTCTTGAATCGCTCCACTCGACTCCTGTTAACTCAACACTTCCACACTTGCAGGACTGAATCATTCATAAGTTCCTCAGCGAAAGGAACTCTTTTTAAACGCTGTTACAGCATCAGACTACAACCCAATACCTAGAATAAAATGTCAATTTAACCCTTTACTAAGAAACGCCCCAAGAAAGGCGGTTGCTCGACTTGCTCACTGAAGTCTAAGCAGGATGTTTACTTTTAGCTCTGGTGTACAACGTGCATGGGTCAGAAAGTGGCTTACCTGCCAGGTAGCGGTAAGATAACTGATAACGTGAGGTTAAGCATGCAAACTTAACCTAACATACAAACGTTAAGCCACAACCCTTATGTGTGGCTGAATTGTGCAACACGTTGAAGTAATGAAACTCAACTATACTTAGATAAGACACGATAATAAAACTGCCTCCTTTTCGATATTAGTACAACGCAATTATAAATTTTGAACGTATTTGCTCTAAATCATCCAAAGTGACCATTACGCCACATAACTTACAATGGCGATTTCGAACAAACCGAAGGCACTTATAACAGAAAGCAAAAACAAAAACGGGCAGAATAGCGGAACTACACACATTGACACAACGTGTACTACTAAACTTACTGAAGTCATTGCTGATGCATTGTGACATGGAAGGCTGTTTAAATTCTCAGCCGATTGTCGTTCATTTCGCCGCTGGTGATGAAGTACCGACACTACTTCCTGTCGATACTACTGAAATTGGCGAGCTGAACGTCCATACTTCGAATACACGGCGTTTCAGTTTTTCGCCGCAATCCGAGATGCAGCTTCCGCGAGGGCGACGGTGCCCACTACATAACTGACGCAGTTCATGAGCACACAATACAGCGCATAATCTAAAAATCTGCCAAGATCTAAGCGAACACGTATCAGCGCATTTTTTCCGAACGCGCTTTCGTCTAGATTCTAGCCATGTGCGAGTGCTCCGCTTCTAAGCGCGCATCGCGCCATCAATACGAGCGTAAAGGCAACAAACAAAACACCGAAAGTGTTCTTATTGCCCTGTTTCTTCCGACTCGTACATTTTTTCTGCAGTTTACGCTCACATCAGATCATTATTCATGAGGCTACGGCGAAGCTCTACCACAGCCCGAGCAGTGGTAGTTTAAACCGCCCGACTTATCTGTCGCAGTGAATGAGAGTCGCAGCAAGGTGCTTGCACTTTTGTGACAGCCCTGGTGCGCACGAGCCCTGCCCTTCCGTGATTTTTGGCTGGATAAAGAGGCAGCTTATCTTGAGCGAAATGCGGTGCGGTTCCTCGGTCACAACTGACGTTTGCCTGCACATAGCGACGATCTCGTCTGTTTCCATCGCTCCGACCTTTGACGGGCCCGATCAAGACAAGGTCGTCGGCTGAAATAATGCGCTCTTCCTCGCCAAAACAACGCGAGTAAATGCTGCAGTGAGAGTCTTAGTACGGCAGCAAGCGAAACTGCGACGGCGGACCTGTTTTGCGACGCCATTTTGTTTGTGTTTACTCATGTTGCCAGACTGCGTCGCGAAACATTACGGGGAAACGTTACGAAAGTTTCCAAACGTTACGGCTACAAAACGTAAAGTGGGCACGGCAACGGCAGCAACTATGGGTCCTAACATTTCTGTTTTCTGCTTTACGCCATCAACAGGTTCCCACAGCTCGAAGTAGAATAAGAACTGCCTCACTCATCGCACCATCTTCGATGATGATGGTGGTGGTTGGTGTTTAATGCCGCAAGGCTAGCTAGGGCAAAAAAGCGCCAAGAAATAAGTACAATTATTACGCTGCTTGGTACGTCGTTAAGCTTGAAGTTAGTGCTGCCAAGCGTTAACACTAAAAACATCAAGCGTCATATATACCTACACGTCTTCGTCACAACTAAGCTGTGTCAAGAAGTCCCCGTTCAAAACTCCAGTGTCGGGGACTGTTCCAACCTAATTTGCGGGCGGGTCGCTTGCAGGTACGGGAGCAACAACCTGACGGAAGAAACAGAGCTGGCGAACCGATTCCGATGCCCCACGGATCTGTCGTCCGAGGAGGCGCTCGAATGTCTGCAGAGAGTGCGCGGTGACCGCGTGGCTCGCGCCTTGGCCGATGCCAGCTTCGTTCCCGTCTTCCGCAGGCCAACCGCTTACCGGATCCCAGCCAAGCGAGGCGGCACTCCGAAGATCGTCCAAGGTGCGCAGATGCTTGGATATCCCATAGGAAGCGTACTTTAAATGCACTAGGGCGAATGTTTCCCACAGAGAAAGGGTGCTTTTTACTTGAAAAATTAGCAGTGGCTTAGCTCGGCTATGCCAGGATATACGTAGCGTGAGCTAAGGTTCAGCTGGTTATTCTTAGCTTTCCTGGTTGTCTAGGATTAGCTGATTATCATGCTTACCGCTGTTGAACGATTTACAATACAACCCCATCCAATCCAATCCAATCCAGTCTAGTCACTGCTCCTCGCGCATGCGCAGCACGGCCCTCCAGGAGCACTCGGAACGGATATCAAGTCGGCTCCGGCGCACCGTCAGACTTGGCTACTGCGCAACGCAGGCGCACAGCTGGGCACGCGCCGGCGCCAGTGCGTCTGCCGCGGCTATGACGTCACTCATCTGGAATGAGCAGACCGGCGAATGTGCAGACCCAATTCTCTACACACCCGTACTCCAATTTGATTGGATTTCCAATCGAATCCAATACAATCCAATTTAATCCAATCCAGTCCAATCCAATGCTCCTCGCGCTTGCGCAGCAACGGCCCTTCAAGGCCCACGCGAAACTGCTCAACCTCGGCCAGTGTAGCTTACGCTACAAAATTCATGGAATGCCCAAACGAGCTCGAGTTTGACATCACAAGCCAGTGATGATGTGCAGCGACCGGCACACTCGGCACCTAGTTGTATTCTATCCCTGGATTTTAGTGAAAAATCGTCCGCACGCAAGTATGCACGTCAGTTGTAATCATCACCACACCATCCCCATCATCATCAGCAGCAGCAGCAGCATCACGATGCTCTCCTCGCTAGCTAGCTGGGGAATGACCCATTACTCAATAATGCGAATAACCTGCTCCACACTAACACTGAAAGCGTAGTAATTAACGAGGTGACGGTCCTGATTTTCATTGGGGACAGAGTGGGATGAGTGAACTAAGGAAGTGGTCGTGTTTGCTTGTATATAAACGCACCCATCATGGCTCATATACCATGTTCCTGACAATGTTTTATTTCCCATAATAGATGATGTGAGTGCCTGTTCCCCCACTACCTATTCTCCTTCCATCCTGTCCTCCTTCCCTTCATATTTTCGACTTACCCACGCTCACTCGCCCACCTCTGCATCGCAATTCTTTCCCTCCGACCCAACCCCTACGCTATCCTTTTTCACCCTGCTCTCCATTCTGTTCTCCCTCCTCTGTTCCCATGCTTCTATACCACTCTTACTTCTTCCTATCCAAAACAGGTAACAGTCCTTTTTCCGTCCCGTCCTCTAATCTTATCGCCATTCCCAAATGTCCTTGTCCTGTTTCCTCCTCTTCATGTAAGTCTACTCCCCACTCCTCCCACCCTCCACAATCCCCCATCCGAGCCCTCACCGCCACCTCCTCACCATTTCTTCGCCTTTACTTTTCTCTTGCCATCCTCCATTCTCCGCGCTCTCTTATTCCTCTCCTCCTTCTTCTTTATAACTCACCTGCACAGTAATGCGGGTCCCAGTTCCCACTGGGTCAGTGGGCCCCCACTGAGGCACGCTCACCATTACATCTGGCGTATTAGACAGACAGACGGACATTGTGTAAAATGTATACGCGCCTACCGGTACCACCGGAATAGACACACACACAGTCCAGCATTATCGCGTTAAGGTAGCGGTAAGAAACATCTACGCCTTCAAGAAACCCTCTTGAAGTTTCGAAATCGTGGTAGCCTATGCATAGACACAACTGTAAGTGTAAAAATAAGACAGGGATAGTCCCGCTCACGGCTGGTAAACTCGCCTCGTACGTGACGACGACCCGTGCAGCCGGCTAGTCCCTCGGGCAAGCAGTTCCTGGTGGGCCGCGTCGAACGCGAGGGCGTCTACCCGTGGTTCGTGGAGCGACGCCGTCAGGGCTCTGCCAGCAGCCCTGAGGAGGTGGTCTCACGGTTGCTCCACCACCACGATGCTGCCTGGCTCGAACACTGGCAGACTGCCACGGGAATCACGCTGAACCCTTCTTCCGAAGATGTGCGCTCAGTACCAGGAGGCTGTGGGTGACTTCAACGTAAGCGCGGATTCTCGCCTTTCGTTTGATGAGCTGCTATCAACGACCCCGGTGTTCGTTGTAATTAAAATCAACGTTTTGCCAGGTTTTAATTTTTTGAAACAAATTAAAACAGCAATAACGCAAGCCAGGACGCTGAAATCCGCCCGCTACCATGGAAACGGTTATGCTAAAGCCATGCAGGTGTACTGTGCAATCGGCTTTCTAGGCACATGACACGCGTATCTTACATCTAAATTGAATGGATTGGAAACAAGCATCCACAAACAACTGAGGGTATTATGGGTTGTATGCTCCTTCCTACAGAAAAAAAAACTTGCAAATCCGCCTTGTCGTTCTTTAGTGTGGTGTAATAATGGAGGCTTTAGGATCGAGAAAGCGAATATAATAGCAACGGATTGGCGATTAGGAGGTTAAAGGCCAGGGTAGCAGCGTCTTCGGTTAAATAGAAAATGCATGTTTTCTTGTGAGACAATCTACAAGCCACTACACATTTCGCAACAATATCCTGGGCTCGCTAACTGCTTTTTAGAACTTGCGTAAATAACAGCGCTATCGCACCTTCCATGTAGCACTAAAATTGTGTCTCACTCAAACGTGGGTCTGAGTCCGCATACAAGCTGACAATCGTTCTTCTTAATTTTAACCTCTTTGCGGTAATCTGCACACTCACGCGAACATTTTAGGGCGATTGTGCTCGTAAACACCTCCTCGCATAGCTACCAATTTCTAGTGTCCTCCAGTTTACGCTTCGCCTTCGAAATTGGCCGATGTCTGCTTTCGGGCCGCGGGGCGCTTCTCGCCAACGCAGGAGGTCTGCCCCATGATGGAGTTCATCGAGCGCCTGAAGGGGTGGCAGAACCTGGTGTACGCCTACCAGCTGGCCATACCAGCCGTCGTACTCGAGCTGGAAAAGCGAGACCGACGAGGCCGTCCACTTCGAGGACATGGAACTGGTGTTTGGCATGCCACTCAGGCCAGACGTGCCGGCCAATGAGGAGGACAGGGAAGTGGGCCAGAACCATGATAAATATCTGGGCCACGTTTGCGCATACTGGGTGAGCCCCTGTTGGAAAGAAAGACCACGCGCTTAGGCATAGTGTGCCTCTTGCAGGTGCTTCGTCGAAGGAGCGCCTGCCTGGTTCGAGCGGGATTCACGTTCACACATTGTTGGGGTTTTCTTTATGCGCGGACCATTCGGGAAGCGTGGGCAGGCCTAATAAAGGGTATCATTTGGTTGAACTGGACAAAAAATGGGAAGACGCAGGGGTAGGTGCTGGTATAGGTGCGTTCGTGAGCTTGGCTTCTGGCTTGACGCCTTTCGTGGTGTTGGTACGGTAAACATGTTTTGGGGAGCGAGGGCGAACTCAAATTTTAAATCTCAAGCAGTCAAGGAGGGAATGGGAGTAGACGGTTTGAGAGATTCTTCTTGCATTCGGCGAGCGAGGCTTCAAGTTCTATGAGTTAGTTTTTGGTGTAGTTCTTAGCAAACCGAGTGTAGTCCTGACTCCTGCGGGGTCTCTGTAGTTATTTGGTGATGAGGGCGTAGATATCTCCGGGTATCGCCCGTCTCCCCAAAAAGCGTGAAGGGTGCAGGTAGCATCTTGTGGTGTATCTTCCTTATTCGAGATAGTGCCGGAGCAACTGCAAGGTGCGCGTGGTTGTCTGAGTGTCTTGGAGGTCATGACACAGACGAAGCCCGTTCTTAACCAGGTGGTCATACGCAGCAGTCTCTCGATTGATAGGTGCCACGTGTGCACGGAGCTTTATCTTGCAACGTCGGTTCCATTGTTTAGTGGTATTTAGGCGAGCTTCACGAATACGCAGCAGTTTATAGGGCTTGCACTCTAGATCCTGTATGAGGTGACCTCTGTTTAAGTGTGCGTAGGGGCAGATTGAACAAGGTCATTATTCCGCTCTCGTATGGGCTGATATAGTCAAAGGGAGTGGAGGATGTCGCCTTGTGGAATGCACTCGAGTTAGCTAGGCAAGCAATTCCGTTTTGAAATATCTTGCGGTCCGGGATGATTAATCTAGGTGTTTGTGAGGGGCTGACCAGAGAACATTCAAGCTGCCACGTAGGAAGAACAGGTCGGGGGAAGTGTGTATTTTGGTGTTCGGAGCAGATCTGGCAGGTGTTCCCGGATTGCTGAGTAACATGAGTGGAACTCATCGATTGCTTAATCCAGGAGTGAGCCTCGTGTATGGATAACGTTAGTATGGATGGGCAGCATTTCCATCTCCAAGAGTGAGGGTAGGTTCGGTGTTGGCGTCGCTTATTGTGGCCCACGTTATGGAATTTGCAGTTTGGGCGATAGCCATTGTTGAGAACGAACATGCTGAACAGTTGATCTGGAACCTGGATGTTTGACGTTATCCCAGTCTAAAATGACAACAGGAATACCACAGAAACCCAACAAGAATTCCTGTCGTACGACCAAAATGCCTGTAGTGACGACAGAAATCCTGTTGTTACGACAAAGCCGTCTGTTGCGACGAGACGCATTTCTGTCGTAACAACATAGTCAATTTTCTCGACGACAAATATTCCTGTAGTCACAACAGAACTCTACCTGTCGCCACGACAGCCATCATGCTGTCGTGACATAGCCAGCTGTCGTGACGTCTGTCGTTGCAACAGAGCCACGACAGAAAAGCTGTAGCAACATAGCCGGCTGTCGGGACGACAGAATCTTGTAGTGACTACAAATGCGTCTGCCATGACAAAATACGTCGCGATACAGGAAACTGTCCACACGATAAACAACAGTCGCAACAAGACAGTTCTGTCGCGAGGACAGCTTTGAAGCTGCTTGTTTCTTTTTTGCGATGAAAGAGAATATTTTTACCGCTTAATTTCCTCTGCAGGCGTTCAATGAAGAAATGAAAATTTTAATTCTGGGGACGTGGGATGAAAGTTAAGTTTACTATTTTGCTCATTGTAACACGATGACTAACGAAATAAAACAACACAATAGGGACATGTAGCACCAAACAGCACAATACTAAGGACACAGCAACTAGTGAACTAGAATAGGGCCTGTAGCCTGCAGCAGACTGATACCCCTTACTTTCCTTTATTTATCCCGTGTGCCTACTTCTTTCTGACTCGCGTTTTCTTTTCCGGGTTGCCTTTCAGCAAGACACCCACCGTTCAGAAGATGCTGTGGCCCCAGTATGACCTGACGACGCCCATCACTATGAAACTGGGACCCCACAAAGTGAACATAACGAACGCAGAGAAGCGGCAGCGTTGCGACTACCTTCGCAGCATGCTCGAATCGCCGTAATGGGTGCTTGGCGCCCGCTTTACCAAGCGTTTTTCTCCTTTCGGGTCTGGACTCTTATTGAAATGTGCATCAGGTGGACTGTTCGGGGCACGTCGCAAAGGCTATCGAACTGTTCGACTGCGTTCTAGCGACGATCTGATAGAAGTAGCGGACGCAAATCGTACACGCGTTCGGATGATAATAAACTGATCCACGTGGCATACCATGTACAATTGTCTTATTCAGTATTTCTGGACGATAGCCAGTCAGCAACATTTTACCTCTGTCGCGTCAGAGTTGATGAAATAGACCTCACATGCGAAGGGGGACACCTTTTGGGGGGACACGTTATAGGCCTGTACAATTTTTCTTGCAAAAGTATTTCGGAGGGGCCTGGAGCTGCCCAGAATAGTTTTGGACAGTAAAATGAAAGAGCATTAAACGGGACGGTTTTCTGCGGCGAATTTCGGCCCAGTTTTGCGGGTGTCCATCTAGAATTTTTATTTTTTCCAGGCAAAGTAAACAAATATTACAAGAACTTAATGCAATTCATCATTGGCCTTGCCTTGCAATGCCTTCCTCTTCTTGCATAAATGGTCACCTTCTCTCCAGGAATTGAGCGACCGATGATAACTGTAGCGGCAGTATATATTATGGGCGGAGATGCGATAACGAGCCGACAAGCAACGCCGGAAGCCTGGTGAGCAGTATGCTAACTCTGTCACAGAATAAGAGGTTCACAATCAGTGCGACGACTCAACACATAATCTGGACGTGCCTCATTTGACAGAATATGCGAGAACTGGTTCTGCTGTCTCTGGGGCCACCTATAAGGTTTCAACTTTACACACGCCGCATAACGCTTTCGACGCTTAAACTATATAGTCCACGATAGCTTAGCGAAATAGAAAGCTTTATAATAACGTGTGCAGCCATACGCAGCGAACGCTATTTTTTGCGTCGTTCGCACTGCGCCTTCGCCGTACGCTAAGCCGGTTCTGCGTTTAGCGGACGGAAGACGAGCGGACGCTATTTCAATCGTTTGGTTGAACTTGACAAAAAATGGGAGAAGCAGGGGTAGGTGCTGGCATTCGTATGTCCAACGCGTAAACGCCTGCCATGGGTGCGTTTTTGAGCTTGTCTTCTGGCTGGACGTCTACCTAGATGTAGAAACGGGGAAAGTTTTTGATTGATTGATTGATTGATTGATTGTTGATTGATTGATGATGATTGATTGATTGATTGATTGATTGATTTGATTGATTGATTGATTGATTGATTGATTGATTGATTGATTGATTGATTGATTGATTGATTGATTGATTGATTGATTGAGTTAGGGTTCTCGGGCCCAGTCAAGCTATTCATACTCAGCTTTTAGCCCTTAAACCCTTCCAGAATGTTGTTTTTTCTGGGAAAATAAAAATTTAATTGAATTAAGAAATTGAATTGAAAAATTGAAAAATTTAATTGAATTGAAAATTTGAATAGGAAAATTGATTGATTGATTGATTGATTGATTGATTGTAGGGTCTAACGCGCCGACGCAACGCAGGCGAGGAGGCACGCCGTAGTGGATGGCTCCGGGTCAATTTTGACCACCTGGGGATTTTTAACGTGCGCCGAAATCTCGTACAGACGGGCGTTTTTGCTTTTCGCCTCCATCATAAAAGCGGCCGCCGCGGCCGGGAATCGAACCCGCGACCTCGTGCTCAGCAGCGCAACGCCTTAGACACTGAGCCACCGCGGCGGGTAGCGGGAACGTTTTGGGGCGCAGGCGGATGCAAATGTGCCTCAAGCAGCCAAGCAGGGAATGGGAGAAGGCGGCTGTAGAAATTCGCCTTGCATTCGCCAAGGAGTCTTTCAGTTCGCACAGTTGACACTCCTTGGTCTAGTGCTTGATTTGCTGCCCACGGGTAGGCCGGGGGGAAGTACTGACAAAATTTTGTGATGGCGGTGCGAATATTATAACAAGGAGAAGGAAATGATTGGGTGGCTAATAATGTAACAAAGAGAAGCTGGCATGCCCGATCCGCGAATACATTGCATCGCCGACTATCCTGTACATACATCGCCAGATCATCATCCATGGTTCGTGCCGTCTTTGTCCTGTCGCCGCGCAACATGTTTGAGGAAGGGTGCGGTGTCCATCTTTGTTCTGCACCCATTCACCCGTCTCTGCCTTGAAGTGACCATGGAGGCTACCAGGGCCGTGTACATAACCCCGTACCACGGTGATGACTGCGTTCGACCACCTGTTGGTCGATGGATGTCCAACTCCATGGGTACGTGCCACCCCCAGTGGAACACGGAGGGCAAACTAAGTCAGGAATAAGACGTCGCCCGGAGGCGGCGTGTGGCGAGCAGTATAGCAGCACGAAACTTTAACACTTTAAAGGGGTTGAAATTTGGGCGAGTTGGTAATGGTGCATCCTCCAAAAACAAACAGCGTCGCAAATAAGAATCAGCAAACTCGAGGAATTGTAGAAGCCATCCACATCTTAAAAGCTGGTTCCGGTTGCATCAATTATCCGTCTATCGCCGTGCTTATTCGAGAAGTCGCATACTTAGATGCGCAGTGAGCGCGATTTCGGTGCCTCTTCTGGGCATCCGTGCTGGGGGTGGGAGGGGGTCTTAAGCCATGTGTGAGGCGGTTATCTTTGCTGTTTTTTCGCCATTCATGCGCCTCAATGTAGGTTTGGTGGTTTTGTCGTTACGGCTTCTTTTGTACGTGTGGCTGAGTGCGCCGATAACTGTGACGCATGTGGGGCGTCGTCGACTGGGCGCTTGGGCATCTAAGGCTTCGATGTGTGTAATAGTAAACTAGTTGCGAGTTCTGCGCTTGTGCTCTCTTCATGTGTTCTTGTCCCCGTTAATTTGAGCGCAGTTCGTTTTTTTTTTTTTTTTCTAGATTTATTGAGCCATAAAGTAGGAGTGTTTCTCTAGTCCGGGAATCCAAGTGATGACATGGCGACCGATGCCCTCGAACGCCAGCAGTTGCTGGACGTCCCAGTGGTCGCTGGAAATCGGGTTCTTCACAGCTCAGGGAGGGAAGGGGGAACGAAAAGGTGAGAGGTTGGGTTATGCGCACACTCTAATAAAATGTGGGCTAGTGTGCCACGCTTAGCGCGAGAGGCGGGATATCGAGTGGGAAACATGTGGTGCAAGAGAAATGGGATGGACGAAGCCATACGTTTGGATGCGACGATGAGTCGAGCTGTATAGGGCTTCCTTGGAGGCGAACTGTTGTCGCTTAGTTGTAAAAATATATTTCCCACTATTTGTGAGGTAGATTTCCAACGTACAGTCGGCTGTAAAAAGGTCGTCTACCTCATAACAATCTTCGAATGACCCCACAAAGGGGTGAGAGTACCATTGCCCGGTGCCACCTATACATTGCCCGTGATGAAACCTGGTGCCAGAGTTAACAGTGTCGGAGTAATTTTCTGGTGCGTTTGTTTGTAACGGCTCCCAGAATGAGAACATTATGGGATCTGGCATGGATTTCGCGGCTCATGTTACGTGCTTTACCCTTTCGGCGATCGATTAGTAAACGTTGAAGATGACGATGCCTGACTTTGATTCCAGTTGATCGGGAGCGTATACGTTATAGCACGCCGAATGTGCGTGCTTCTTTCCAACCTGCCCCTCCCTGTTCTCTTACAGCAAAACACCCGCCGTTCAGAGGACGTCATGGTCCCAATATAACCTCACCACACCCATCAGCATGAAACTGGGACCCCGCAAAGTGAACCATGAAGAACGCAGAGAAACGGCAGCGCTGCGACTACCTTCACAGCATACTCGCATCGCCATGATGGGCGCATAGCGCTCACTTTATCAAGCGTTTTTGTCATCTGGAGTCCGAACTCGTTAATATAATGTAGCGTCAGATGGACTGATCCGGAGCATCTCGCAAAGCTTATCGTATCTGTTCTACTGTACTATGTAGATACGACGTGATACGGGCGGCGCGTGCCGGCGTGCATGCGTTCAGAAAATAAACTGTTCACCGGAGCATACCCTGTCATCGTTGAATTCAATATTGCCGGACGGTAAGAGGTAAGTGACCTTTTCCTCCTGACACGTCATAATAGATCAAATCGATCTCACGTCCTGAGCAGGACCCTCTCGGTACAGCATTCGAATACGCCATATGCTAGTCTGTAACTAAAGCAGGGACGGTATTTGGTAGCTAATTTGACATTATTGCGCGGATTTCCGCCGATAAATTGCTTCTCCTGGAAAAGTAAGCTTCTTATACCGAACTTGAAGCGATTTACCGCTGAGACTGCCTTGCAGCTTCTGCCGCTGTGTCATAAATGATAACCGTCTCTGCCCGAGTTGCGCGTCCGATGATGACCGTAGTGAATACATAGTGGCGAGAAGGCGGAAAAGAGCCGACAAGCAACGCCATAAAGCACGAATTTCTGAAATAATTTGCGGTTGTGTACCTTTCGACACAGATTCACAACCAATGCGGCGGTGTGTACGTGCCTCATTTACCGGAATATTCGAGAACAAGCTCTTTCTCTGGGGTCATTAAGGTCTCAACTTTACGGCAAATGCATGGACCCCACTGGCCACACGCGACGCAAGGCGGTCGCATTCGCCGCCTTCATACTCCGTCCCGACGGACCGAACCACGTCGTTCCTGCCCCACGCCCTTCCTCCGCACCGCCTCGTATAACCCTCCTCGCTCCCAAAACCCTTTCCGCCACACGGTGCAAGCTGAGAATTAGAAGAAATAAGTGTTTCACACAAACAAACTAATTCGTACTCCAGGTTATCACTTATGCTTTGGACACCTGGGGACTGTCAAAATCTGTGGAAAGAAAACTTGGCTTCAGCCAAACAAACATTGGAAAGAATGATAGGAGGAGTGTTTACTGTAAATAGGAAAGATAAGAAAGATAAGAACCGAAGTCGGCTAAAAAGGCTTTAGGTTTAACACTTCTAAACCTAGTTATCTCAAGCGAAAGCAAAGACTATGCACACAGTGTTTCTCGAAAGTTTGCCGATGCTTGATATTTCGCAACCTGCCGTCTAGTTTTATCTGAATGATTGGATTCCTCCTTTCGCTTGCGCTGGAGGGCACGCTTAAAGAGCGCAGCCGACGCGCCATCGATGGCAATGCTCAGGAACCAAGCGCCATGCGAAGCATCTCTTTCGAGTGCGTGCATGCTGTGTTTCTCTATAGTCTTCATTACCGTATAATTCAGTCTGGGCAGCGTTTTCACACTAGGAGTCGTCCAACTCTCGCCTAGTCACGCGGTTCTCTTGCGCTGAACCACATGCGCAGATGGCCCCGCCGCCGCGGGGCGATAAGGCGCAGGCGAAGCGGCCGTTCCACCCTCGCCTTGTCACGTGATATCACAGCGGCGAAGCTTCCAGCAAGCGAAGCGATAAGGAAGGAAGGAGCTGCTTGCGCGCCTGCAGCTTAAGGGTCATTGCGGAGTGATGAAATAACTTAGAAAGATGTCGCTGAGCAGTAGAGCTGTCGCTGTAATGCAGCGCGGAGTCAGGCCGGGCATGTAAGGCCGGTACGGAGGGTTGACAAAGGGTGCGCCATCCGGGTCTCTAAGTAACGGGACCAGCAGAATCGGGAAGACGTTCCTATAGGTAGAACAACGAGATAAGAAGTGGGAGCAAGGAATAGATTCAGCGCCCAATAGGAGTGCTTCGGAAGTGGATGGAAATGGACCGATGATGATGATGGCGTTCATGATGCTGTGTTGGCTATCACGGATCACGACTCGCTGGTTTTCGATTAGCTGGCCGCCTCTTCGAGATACGTATACGGGACCCGGATGTGCCCTCCACAACGGTCTATTTTATGCGCCGTGACGTGCATGACAAAACCCCTGGCTTATTCCCCCGTGTAGGGCGAGGTATTCTTGTGTGTTACACCGCCAGCACTGTCGCTGTCACATTACTGAATGAGGCAGAGAGAGAGAAAAATTTATTGGGTTTATTAACAGGATTATTAATCGCATTTATTAACAGGAGGTCCCCCCGACAGTTTTACTTTGGGACCTCCTTCTGTACTAATAACTACGTGCAATGTGTATGTACCGAAAAATGTTCAATAAATCCTTCAATCAAAATCCTTCAATCCTTAAAGCTTTAGGGTTTGGCGAACATTATTATTTCCAAATTCTTTTTTTTCCCTGGCGTGTCCACATCGTCTTCTTTCCGTATACATGTTATGCTCAAAGATCATTGTCATCGTCATCATCATTTCCACTTTCTTTTTCTCGCACGAGCACACGCGCCACCAGATTCGATTGGCACCGACGAGTGCGCGCCGTCCCAACGAAAGCCACGAGGAAAGGACAGGCCACTGAGATGGCCACGAGCTCATACCAAACCGCGGACACGACGTTGTCCAAGACACGCAAGAAGAAGCGTGGCCCGAAACCCACCGATGCGGAAACGGTCGCGGCGATGGAGAAGTCATCCGCACCCGTCGAAGCCGGTGAGTGTTCACTGAAACCCTTTAAGAGGCGAAGTTCGTTAGCTTGGAGGGAAATCACGAGACGAGCATGCTAATTCGCTGTGGTAAAGAACTACCGGGATAATTATCGAGTTCAATACGGCACCCTGTACGGAAACGCTGCTCCTAAAACTGAGCGACGCATTTTTTCGTTGTTACAACCACGTAAGCAGTCCTTTCGAAGCATTCCGTAGTTATATGACTTCAGAATTGGGCAGTGAAGATTGCTACGCACTCAATGAGCATTATCCATATCGATAAATCCTTAGCCTATTAACGAATAATCAGTTTACTAACCTCAACTATAAGCCCTGCACTGGAAGTGCCAGTGGGAAATCGTATATCGAGGGGCAACTATCCAAAACGATAAACGAAGTGAGCGATAGCGGGGAATAGTGCTCGTACAGGCTTCCAACTATGGCGCGGGAGGAATTCCCCATAGGAAAATGAGAGAAATAAACTCGCATTGGTTTCTTCATATACGGCACTTGCGCACACAGAGACAAAAAGAGCGAAGACATTATGTTTCGGCCATTTGCATATGCTGCTTCGATTTTCTTACTTCGGAGCATTACTGCGGTGTTTGTGCGGAAGCGCAGTGAGAAAAATTCCTGTCAGGCAAAAGGCCCGGAAATTCACATGGTAAGGCACGTCACGAGGCTTCACTGGGCACTGCATCGCGAGCGATTCTTCAGACGCCCCTAAACACAACGTGCAAGCTGTGCGATAAGCGTTGGTAAGGTACACTGTCTTGAAATGATCCCTCCATCGTTTTCACTTGAAGCTGTAACGTGACGCTGTGACAGTGGCGCGAACCACAGACCAGTAGGTCCCGTTTCCAGTAGGTCCCCTTTCCTTGAACACTCTTGAGACCTTCAACTCGTCCTACTGGTACAATTGAAGGAATTAACTCCAAAGGAGTGCGCTTAATTGCAAACACATGGTAGGCAGGCTCGTTTCTCGTATACGAGTGCTTCATTTTCCTTCTCCATGCCTCCCACGTGTGCGCTCTAACACTGGCATTCCCGCAAGCAACTACAGTCTCACGTTTGAACCCCTCCACGCAGAGGAAGCCGGAAAGACCAGTACCGAAAAAAACCCTGGTAAACTTCCACCGAAGCCTGCGCCCGAGCCTCCTGCTGCACCGCCTGCACCAGCACCACCTTCCGACGGGCATTCGCTCTCCGTGACCCCAACGGACGCGCAGGCCCCACAGTTCTGGACCGCCGATCCGAGGTCTCTTTCGCGTCGGCAATCTGGCGCTTCGGTTGCTGCGCCACCCCAACCAGCCCAGGATGGTGGTACAAGCACATTTGTCTCCCGCTAGTGTTGGCCATTTGCTAGTGCAGGGACCCGCGAAGAAGGATGCTAAGGCTGCGTATACCAACGCTAATAGCTCTAGCACACCGAACGAGGTGCTCTGGAGCAGAAACCTAGAAATACATGGTTCGTTCCTGAGAGGCCCTTGAAGGCAGTAATTTTACATTAAAGGGACCCTGCAACACTTTCTTCAACTTTTTCTTCGAATTTTAAATGCTTGCAGAACGTAGTCACCCAACACCCCCAGTACTTAGATTAGGGGGTCGCAAAGTATCTCAGCCAAAACTCGCTCAAAAGATTTTTCTCTCTTTCCCGGTCTTGACGTTCTTCGGTGGTTCGAATTACGCCACTGAGGCCACGTAGCAGCTGTTGACCGGTTTTCCTTTAGTTGCAGCAACGAACGCTTTTCGATATCAACGTAAAAAAAAAAAGGCCACAAAAACAAAGCAGACATGGAAGGTGTATCTGGTGCGGCGAGCAAATCACGAGTGCCGCTGCGTGCTGGCGATAACTATAGCTTTCGCAGTGGTTCCAGACGTGAAGGAAAGAGTGAAAGCGCTTATCGAAAGGGTTGCAGTGCCCCTTTAAACGGCAATTACTGCGCTTACGAGCTCATCCGTTGTCCTGTCATACAGGGAGCCGTACTTGTCTTACTCGTATACGAGTGCAGTACAGAGGTCGCGAGTATACGAGTGCAGGCGACAGAGGTCGCTTTAATAAAAACAATGATGTATCTTGATAAATGCGACTTGAAGGGACCCAAAAAACTAGTTCTTCTAAGTTACGTTTACTGAGATAGATGGGTGAAAGTGCACATTTATGTGTGTATACAATATTAATACCATTCCATGGAACTCTAATGTGAGTGTAGCTGATAGTTTACCAGAAAGCAAGAAAACTGCAAGAGGTATCGACACAGCATTCACAAAGTTGATTCTTGCAACAATGGGGCGCTGTTAACTAAAAAATTGCATCAATTATTTTTGTTTGAGTCCTTGCAACTGCATCTTCATGGAGGCTAGAGGCCTCAACTTCGCGAGTGCTCGCGAGCCACCGAATTTAGAAGACGGCAACGCGGTAATTAAACGCGAATAGCACCACGATGGCGCGAACAAGGCGGCAGGAGCTGAGCCTTGAAACCTCGGCGTCTAGAATTGAGAACTGACTACTGGAATAAGAACTGCAATGTTGCATTCGTTGCGATAACACGGCTGACCACTAATGAGACGAGGCTTACAAGGCCAACGAGACTAAAAACAACGAGGAGGAAGAAAAAAACGAAACAGCCGGAACCGTAAGAAGCTGATTCTCATGCCAATGGGGTTTACAATAAGTTCACTTTCTGGTTCCGTTTACACGGTGACGCGAAATTTTAGTCCCGATTAACGAGAGTTTTTTCACGTTGTCTGAATACAAAACCAACCAACTTACAGGCTACTGTTCTGTTTAGGCGGCAATTCCGTTTAAGCGATTTGCGTTTATCGATATTCTACTGTGATTCTTTAACTAAAAGCTAGGAACCTCGCAGGCGCACAACCCATCGAGTCTACTTGGGGAACCATCAAAGGAATGTTCTTTTGGATGAACCCTATCCGTTCCAAGAAAGACACCGCGCCTGAGAGGTGAGCGCTCATTTGTTTTGCTGCGAGTGCTTATTACTCTGGGCCTTCGGGTTCACTTCCGGCAGAAGTAAAACCATTGTAAAAACGAACGCCAGCAATGAAAGCAAGCAGGGCAGGGTAGCACAGGGTAGGGCAGGGTAGAGCAGCGTAGGGCCGGGATGCGGCCGGGTAGCATAGCGTATGGCAGGGTAGGGTAGGGCATACGGCAGGCAAGCAGAAATTTTCACGTTAACCGTGTCCTTAAAATAAGTGAAACGCTTCGAAACCAAGCGCACAGGGTCGCTACTGCGATCCATGAACAAAAATTGACTGAAACCGTGGTCCGGAGGTTAAAATTTCCCGTAAATTTCAGCCACTTCACGTGACCATAAAAACGTGATTTTGATTTTCAGTGAGGCAGCCCAGGCGAAAGAGGGCTCGGGCAAACCCCCAGCCGACGATTCCAAGGCGCCTTCCGTGGCGGAAAGCAAGGCTTCTGGGAAGAAGCCTACGGACAAAGACGCTAAGACAGAGGACACCACATCCGAGGGCAAAAAGAAGCCCGAGCAGGAGGAGGAGAAGGTCAAGTCTGCTTCATCAGCTGCTCCTTCACTGCCACCGCCAAAAGCAGACGCAGGAGGAAACACCAGCGCTGCCGGCCCTTCTAGATATAAATGGCAAGTTCTCAAACCTTCTCTGAACCCATAAGTGATGAGGTCAGCATTTGAATTGCGTTTGCAAACACCCTTCCTTGTATGAATGATCTTTTTGCGAACACTCGCCTTTGAGTGTTTCCCTCCTCAGTTTCCTTGCTCCCTCTTCGCCTCTTGCACTTGAAGTTCTGTCTACGGAGTACAAGTCGCTACGACGCTACAATTTCACCAGCCGAATATAGTTTATTCTTGTGATGCTGCCATCTTGTTTCCACGCCTTCAAGGGGCATGAACAGGTCTGGAGTTTTTGAAACGCGTAAATGGGTTTCACCACAGCCTTACCTGCGACGTTTTTAATGAGCAATGAATGAATGAATGAATGAAGTTCAGGCAGAAGACATTGAACGCCTTATGTTGTGAAAGAGAAATGAAAAAAAAAAAAAAAAAACTGGTTGTGCTCTTGGGTTGGATCACTTTACATGTCCGTCCCACACGCAGACCACTTTATTAAGTCTTTTCAGGTGAAGTAATTATCGAAAAGGGCTAACGCGTCGATTAGAAGATGTCATCACTTCCGCCCCGCACGCGGAAAATTTCAGGTCAACTGACGAAGGTTCGCATCCATTTGCGAAGTACGGGAGGGAGATGTACGTTTCCTTGTGGTTTTGTCGTCGTTTAATTCAATCTCGTTACGTGCGGACATGATGTGGTATGTGTCTTCTTCTTTCTTGAAGTGAATGTTCATAACGTAATGCGGGTGGCTCTACGTAACGCAAATACAAACTGGAAGATAGCGCACATCTCTATATTCTTTATTATGCCTAATGCAGGCTGATCGTGGTGGTGTGTCTGTTTGTGGCCATGGTGTTGGCCCTGGCGATAATCGCCCTTGTCCTGCACAAACATTTGAGTGTGGGTGAGGCACCCGACGTACATAGCGTCTTCGGGACCATTCGCGGAATTAGCCTATCTGTCAGCGACCGAGGCCACGACTACCCGTTTTCGCCTACCTGGGCATACCGTTCGCCCAGCCTCCCACCGGACCGCTGCGTTTCAAGCCACCGAAGCCGCTGGACGAGCCGGTAACCACACAAACGTACTTCAAACTTCCTAAGATGAATAAGACACGTGCTGTTGGGCTGCAGCCATTCACTATTGGAATGCTTATCGCTAGTTATTTCGACGGAAGTGCCGTTGCGGGAATACCCACCTATTCGCAGCCGCCACTTGGCGGCGGTCACAACGGCAGTAGGTATAATTCGCGCGTACCAACAGTAGAAGACGATTTGCAACTTTGGAGGGTGAAACATAGAGCTTGTTTACGCCAGTTTTATGGGGCATTGTTAGCGCCGCTTAATTAAGCGCGTGACGCGTGGCGTATCCCGTACACTGCACACGTGGCTTGCGGAAAAGGCAGTTTCTACTGGCGTTGTCATTACACTTTCCGAATATTCGAAACTTCAAACGATCCGAACCGCGAACGGGCACTACATCTTTACCTTCTTCTTTCACAACTCTCTCTTATACTACGCTGTGCAGTAAAATAATTGGTTATGCCTCACTAGCTAATTTTTAACCCTAATATCGTTCAAAGTCAAACTTCAGAAGCCCCAAAACACTCGTGTTAGGCGGTATCGAGGCGTGAAGTTAAACCTTAGATAGAGATTTCTCAAGCCGCTTCCTCGCGGTAGGAATGATGGCGTCAGATATCACGTCCTGGCTTCCTTTACGTATGTAATTGTAACGAACAAATCTGTACAATATGTTCGATAATTGCCGTGATCTCCATTGCCTCCAGGAGCGTCCCGTAATTGAAGCCTTGGAAAGCCGCTCCAAACGTCCACCGTGCCCGCAGCGGGATTTCTACCTCGGCCGGCAGAGCGTGAGCACGCACAACGCCTCCGAGGACTGCCTGCACCTCAACATCTGGGCACCGCCTTTCGACTGCTCTAACGACACCGAGAACCGGGAAACCTGCGGGGTACACACCGTGCTCTTCTTCTTGTACGGAGCGGCCTTCCAGAACGGGGGAAACAACTTGGAGGTACGCACTCCCCAAAGCGGGCAAAGGCTTATTGAAAGGCTCCCTAAAGACAAGCGTCAAACAAATTGGCCCGATAATAAAGAAAACAGATGGAGCGGTGGCAAAGCACCAGCCACTTTCCCGAACTGCCCCTTGTGACGTCACAAAAAGTAGTGCGTACGATATCCGGTTGCTGAGCCACACTACGACCTGCCAGTGAAAATTCTTCGGACGTTTTAGTGGCCCATCGGCTTCATCCAGAGGTCGAGAGCTTACACAGAGTCGGGCCATTGATAACTCTGCTCTTGATTTTAAAGGGGTACTGACGAAAAAAAAATGTGCATCTTGTTTGTTTTGTATTTTTTAGGTGCGGAGTACCTTAGGACAGCACAATGTCCGTCCGCGTCCGTGCGCATACTTTCTACAATCGCAAAAAATCGCACAAGCACCGGCAGGATTCGAGCCTGTGTCTACAAGACCAGAGAGAGTTAGTGTCAGTCGTTTTCGACTCTAAGTTAGTACCCGAGAGTCAAACGGCTCACTCTCTCGCCTGTAACGGTGCGGAGTACCTTAGGACCTCCGATTGTACGTTCGCGTCCATCCGTGCGCACACCACCAAGCGAAAACCAAGCGAAATTCGATTTGAGCCGCGAGTTCCAGTTTCATTTAGGGAATAATCAAGGTGCAGCTCACGGCTCAAATCGAATGACGGTGGGGGCGTAACTTGCATGTCATTTCGAGTCCATGTAGCACGCACCCTCATAATCATACGGAGTGGAGATGCTTTGTTGTTGTTACGATCATTAGCTAATGACATATTTATCACGTGCGGAAACCTCGTGTGTTTCAGCGCACGACGGTTGTTTATTAACAGTCGTTTTTGATGCGGCCAGTCGCAGTTTCGGTTTCAGCAGGTGCCGCGAATGGTTGGATTTTGTATAATAAACACAGCTGTCTACGTGACTTTCGGACGGATATCACAGAGCAGAGCTCCCGTAGCACTGTCGAATCTGCGTTGGCGGCAGTTTCTGCTAATGCCCCTACGTACTGACCTCGTCAGCCGCTTAATTAGGAAGTAGAACAGTAGACTCTCGATAAACGGAAGTTCAAGGGACCGAAAAAATTAGTTCCATTTCACATGAGTTCCGTTTACTGCGAGAGATGCGCAATAGTGCAAATTTATGTGCCTACACTCTCTTAATGCCATTTCATGAAACTCTAAGCACTAGAAGGTGAATGTAGAAGATAGTTTTTCAGAAAGCAAGAAAATTACAAGATATTTATGCACAGCATCAAGCAACAATTAATTACTTTCAACTAAGAAATGCATCTTTTTTTGTTTGTTTGTTTTAGCCAATGCGACTGCATATTCAGGATCAGGATATTCAGCAGCTGATGCTCATGGCAACGGGTCTGACAGGAAGTTCCATTTCCGGTTCCGTTTACATGGTGACGCGAAAATTTTAGTTCCGATTACCGAAAGTTTTTTCACGTTATCTGAATACAAAACCAACCAACTTACAGGCTACTGTTCCGTTTAAGCGGCAATTCCGTTTAAGCGCTTTCCATTTATAGAGATTCTAGTGTAGTAGTAAAGCCCTTTATTGGGAAGGGAAGGCCCGTTGGCCATAGGGTGGAAACGGGAACAGCAAAGACTAGCTCTCAAGGGAAAAAGTGCCTAGCGCGGGGAGGAATGTGGAGTCACAGTATGGGCGATTATCCGGGGAAGAACTATTGGGGAGTGCCCTTTCGAGAATATAGCCATGGGCTGAGAATGCAGCCCAGTGCCACAATTAATTGTTTAGGTACGCGATTGAGGTCTCTGAACTGTGCGGACAACGTGGGGGTGGCGACTTCAGAGTCAATTCATTTTGATATTACATCACCGCCACATGCTGACGTTGTAGCCAAGTGGTTATGATTATCCTCTTGTTTTTCAACGAGTGGCATCGGGTCGATGCAATTCAGGAAGGGGGGGAGGGGGGGGGGGGCAATGCCACGGCTGGTAATGAGTTTGAACTTTAACGCCATGCCCTGGGCACGCATTAACCAACCACACTTGTTTATTCACATACCCAACTTGGGGGATAGCAACTGATAACATGTGGAGACGAAGACGACGAAGAAAGGGGGCCGGAGAATGAGAGATCGAAGTAAGAGGAGCTCGAGAGTTCGGCCAAGGCTAGACGTTCGCAGCTCGCTTGTGGGCACAAATTCGCTTGTGTAAATAAACAATTCTGCTAGTAGTTTTGTTTATACCGTGACAATATGATGGAATGAGTGAGAGCAGCCTTGGCAAGAGTCTTCTAGATGAAAATTCCGGCTGGGCGTGGTTGAGAAGGGACGTCGTTGAGGTAGCCAAGCGGGGTGCATGATGATAGGTGGCATCGGCGCGCGTGGCCAGCGAAAGGAGGTGGGCGAGACAGCAGCAGGGGATTGGTCGTGCAGCGGAGGGGTTACGAGAAGGCTCTCCCTAGCCGTGGAGTGTGCGGTCTGGTTGCCATGCCTCTGCACCATGTGTCCCGGCATCCACGCCAGGCGAGTTTTAGTGCCGTTCTGAGCGAGTATGTTGGCATAGCTTCAATCTGGTGGACCCTATTGTGGTCAGGGAAAGCTTTGTCAACTCTTCAATTGCAGTTTTGGACTAGGTGAGGATAGGAGTTCGGGCAGGTTGTGGAGCAGATACGCTGTAGGCAAGATGGTTCAGTGAAAGGAGAAATCCACACAGTTCCGCTTCAGTGGGAGACGGATAGAGTATATGTTTTGTAACGGAACCGTCAATTTCGGGTCGTGCTGGACAACGCCACGCGAGGTCGATTCCGTATTGTTGCAGGCTGACATCGGTAAGGATTTCAATTTCATCTGGGAGCCTCGTGTTCAGGATGCGACGAAGGCCTTTATGGTGCGGACACATCCTTGATTTGGGAATGTCAGGTCGCTGAACTCGCGTATCAGAAGTGGCCTTCCCTAGGAAGCAGGCGGAGCCCGACTCAATGGTGGTGGCAACATAGTTCGAGCATCGTACTCAGTGAGCACCGCTCCCTGACACGTTAGACATCAGTGTTGTTCGTGTTGGAGAGAAGCTTCGGG
>JABSTR010000714.1:0-87648 GCA_013339765.2 Haemaphysalis longicornis | reverse complement strand
GTTAGGCATTTCTTAAACACCACTGCAGCGCCTCCTCCCCTACTTTAATATCTTTTCTTAACACATTATAAACAGGTGGGATTATTTCACTGTCAAATGCAGTATTATTCAACCATGCTTTTCTGAGGGTTACTGAGCCTGGATCATGAGTAAGGAGTAATGTTTCTAGTTCGGTTGCCTTTTTCACGACACTTCGGCAGTTCAAATTGAGAATCCTTAATGGTTCTGACACAGGATCACGGTGTCAGTTCCCATTCTACTCCTGAAGCTTAAAACGCAATTATTCGGTTTCATTCCAACAGTACAGAGTGTCATAGATGCTCTACTTGTCGTCAAATGCTTCAATTTTGCATCAATTTCTTCTTGTTCAGCACTGATTTTCCACAAATGTTTCCGTATCTCCGGTACCCTGTTAAAAATGTCCTCGTAGATAGACATAGTAGTTTCCTTTACTTTAAATGAGTTCTAATACAAAATTATTTTCCCGATAATCTAGAAAGTTGATGATTAATGAACGCAACTTATTTCTAACTTTGCGGCCAAACTTATAGCATCGTTCAATGCCGGTCGTAGTTATCTCTAGCTTTTTCTGAAAAGTTTCTCCTCTTACATCATTCATTAGTTCCACGCTGGGTTCCTTATCAGGTTCTTCTACCCAAACTGTAATTGAGTTACTTCTGCGGCCTGTGTTAACGAGATCATCAACTTCTGATACAAGCACAGAAATCTGTTCATCTCGATTAGACATGTACATCTCAATGTTTTGTACTTTGCTTTTCTGCGTGGTTAAATCGGCCAACTGTGCTTTAACCCCTTCTGTGAGCTCAGTTAACGCGGAAATTTGTTCCTCAATTCGTTGTTGATAGCTCTTTATTGCGTTATTTGAGGCAGTAATTTGTTTGTGACCGGCTAACAGTTGTGACATCTCTGTATGACCCGGGTTCGCCTTTACATTCCCCTATCTCAACAGACCTTGCGGCAACGAACAAACAGTAGAACATAGACCTCTAAACGTATTGGGCAGGGCAGCGGCATCAAAAAATGGTCATCAATACGGTAACACTGAACGCAGAAATAATTTCTAGCCTGCAGGACGAAGAGAAAATGGGTTGAGCGCCATGCCAAGAATGCTGCTGCCAAGCGCACTGGTGAAATCTTGTTACGTGGCGCTCTTATAGCTGGCGATGCTCCCACGTGAGGCGACGTCACCGATGATAGCCGCCACGTTGAGTCACTGAAGTGCGGCAGACACGAACCATCCAGGCCAAAGTAATCACCTCGCGAAGATTACACGTAGCCGAAGCCCATGGTGTCTGTGCGCATGCGTCGTCTGCAAAGCGTCGTAGTGCGGCCACGAAGAGGATCCGAGTAGAATGGTGACAGCCTGCAGCATGAAGCAAAAACGGTTGAGCGTAATCCCAGAAATGCTGCTGCCAAGTCCACTGCTATGTCTGCCTTTAAAGAAGGCATAGCATGTCTTAGGTACGCCTTCTTTTAAAGATGAACATTTTATTGAAAGAAACCTAATTCAGTTTGCTCGCTATTTTCCTACTGTGTGCTTGTGTGGTGCAAGACGCGCGCGTCAATTTTATCAAAGCAACTACTGCTACAAAAAAGGATCTGCTCGGTACATAGCGAAATTCGGTACATTCGCATTACATGCCTTGCCCACGTTCATTTCTTCTTAATTTCTACTGATACGTCCTTAACACGCGTTTGTTCCCTGACCAACTCCGCTCTCTTCTTGTCCCTAATGTTACACCTATCATCTTCCGTCCTATTGCTCGCTGAATCGTCCTCCATTTAAGTTAAAGCCTTCTAGTTAGCCTCAAAGTTTATGCCCCGTAGGTGAGCACCGGTAAGATGCTGCTGTTATAAATTTCCTCTTCAGGGACAATGGTAGGCTGCCATTCATTATCTCAGAATTCCTGCCGAAATAACTTCATCCCATTCTTATCCTTCTCATTACGTCTGCATCATGGTTGGGATCGGGGGTCGCAAATGATCCTAAGTAGATATATCGACTTACCATTTCCGCTGCCTCGCCACCTATGTCAAGCCGCTTTGCTCTCCGGAGGTTATTGACCATTAATTTAGTTTTCCGCATATTAAGTTTCAGGCCCACAGTTCTATTCTGCTTATCCAGTGTGGTAAGCATGCTTTGCAATTCGTCTCACGAGTTACTTAGCAAGGCAACGTCATCAGCAAATCTGAGGTTACTGAGGTATTCTCGATTATTCCTTACTCCCGCCTGTTCCCAATTCAGTGTTCTGAACACTTCTTGTGAACATGCTGTGAATCACATGGGAGAGATTGCCTCTTCCTTATAGGTATTTTACGGCTCTCCTAATAGAGGGTGATTGTAGCTGTGGACCCATTGTAGATATCAACTAGTATTCTTACACAATACGTATTCTTACTAGTATACTAGCCTTCTTACGTATTCTTACTAGTATTCTTACAGTATTCTTCACCCTGGTTCCGTAATGCGTGAATGACTGCTGAGGTTTCGACTAAGTGAAATGCTTTCTCATAAACTATTAAGGCTATATAAAGGGACTGAGTATACTCTGCACACTTCTTAATCACCTGATTGATGGTGTCACTATTGTCCATTGTTGAATATCCTCTACGAAGCCGTGCTTCTTTTTGAGGTAAAATTAAATCTGAGGTTTCAGAAATAATGTTGGCGATTAGCTTGATAAGTACCTTGTAGATGACTGACCGTAAGCTGATCGGCTTGTAATCTTTCAAGTCCTTCATGTCACCTTTCTTATCGATTATGATGATGTTCCCGTTTTTCCAAGATTCTGGTACACTCGCGTACATTACGCGTTCCGGGTACAGGGTTGCCAGTTTTACTAGTACAATTTGACCATCCTTCAAGACGGCTCCTGCTATATGATGTTAACCAGGTGATTTGCCCCCTTGCATTTCTTTTAAAGCCTTCCTTACTTCTTCTGTCGTTACTGGCGGGATGTCTATCTCGTCTGAACTAATTTCTCGTTCTGTATTATTCTGGATGTCCCGGGTACTGTACAGATCTCTATAGAACTCCTCGGCTGCTATGACTATTTTGTATTATTCCTACCATTCCATTTGGGCGCCTGTGCAAGTAATGATATACATTGTTGTGACTGCGGATGGTTGGTGGTTTATAGTAACAAGCCATCACTCTGCTAGATTAAACTGTCCGACAAAGTGTAGTGTTTTAGCCAATACAGAATTGTACCTTCTGTTTCTGAACTGCTATGTACCAAATAGGTTGTCCAAGCTATAGATTTTGAAAATTTAAGGTTACTGTGATAGAACTTTCTGGCTACCAACAACACATCACCCATCATTATCAAGGGATGAAGGATTGGACGTAAAATGTTCCCGTGCTTACGTTTTCGCGTGTTTCTGCAATCGTATTTTTTTGTGTGGGGTATCTTCAGTTCTTTTACTGACCACCTTCCCAACAGAGTTAAATTACTCGCCAGCTAGTTTTGTTTTATCACTCCTTACGCCGGTAATTCCCTGGATGAGTTTTTAGTGTTCTCTGGTCTGAGGACAAACATGCGATGTCATTGCCTTTGTTTGTTTGAAATTTGATTTTGTTCCAATTTCTTTCTTACCTCGCACGGGTAGCAAAGGGTGTTGTTGCGTACAATACAACTCACATAAGGACAGAAAACGAGCTTCCTTAGATAAGGAAACAAACTCGCGTAGATGACATTACAGGTCAAATAATGAAAAAAAAAACTTTGACAGGCAATCTAATAAGACGAGATGACAACCTGTGTGCCAGCAGGCTAACAAAGTACATATAAAGCGATGGGTCTAGAACAAGGGGAAGGTCCAACAACTCGATGGAGGAAGAAATAAGTAAATTCCGGAGCGAAGAATGGACCACAGCCGCCCAGGATGGGAACGGTTGAAGGTCGATGTGAGAGGCCTTCATAATGCAGTGGAGTAATGTAAGCTGTTGATGATGACCATGATTTGTTCTCATCGTTTTTTGTCAATGGCGTGACATCAAATGGCATTGGTAATTACACGACAAGTACATGACGCGCGCCTCCGAATTCAGTGGGTGCGTGGGTCATAAGGTATTGTGTAATAACGTTAAGTATCAATGTAGGACAATATTTTCTCTCCCGTGTTTAGTACGCATTTGAGCAGATTCGACATCCTTTCCTCTATTTTACTAGCGGCGCGTTCTTTCCTTTGCAAAGCCAGAATTGTTGCGTTAAAATTCGTTCCTTACCATGTTTTTTTACATTCATTTGTTCATGAGGTTTATTATCTAAACATGCCAAAATGTCACAGTCCTCCCAATTCTCCTCAATGCCTAACACATTGTGGTGAATAGGTCCCGTCTTTGTTCTCTTAGCTTGGTTGGCCTGACCTTGTTTCAGCCATTAATTATATGGAAGGCATTAGTGATCACCGTTTACTCCACATCACGTTGAATGTACCTGCCCGGACATCGCCAAATAAAAGAAAAAAGATGTTTAACTATGGCAAAGCAAATTTTACTGCTAATAATGAGAGACTTGAAAAAATTCTGGATGAATTCGTGATTGGCTTTGCATTGCGTTCGGTTGACACAAACTGGTGCATGTTCAGGAATAAAATACAAGAACTTATCGACCTACATGTTCCCCGTAAAAACATAACAAATCACAAGTGTCTATGGTATAACCAGACATTGAAACCTATGCCAAAGAAAAAGAAAAAATTTTCCGCAAAGCCAAATCATCTGGCAAACCCGAACATTGGTCCAAGCTTAGATAAATCATTTCCGAATACAAGAAAGAAATCAAAGAAGCAAAATATAATTTCTTTAACAGCACGTTACCTTCAGTGTTAACACCAATAACCCAAAAACATTTTGGAGCATTAATTAATGAACAGGAACGATCTGACATATCCCTTTTCGATCCCCATTCAAATCTAATACCTAATCGTGACTGTGCGAACGTTTTAAACGAAAACTTTCGCACTACGTTTTCGGATGTCTCGGGCTCACCATATCCTGATTATAACTATTTCTTAGACTTTCCAATGAATGCGGTAATGATTGACTACACAGGTATTGTCGCCATCATTGAACGCCTAAAACTATCGTCATCTTGTGGCCCTGATAATATTAACACAAAGGTTCTCAAGAACACTGCAATATATAGCTCTATCATATTATCCAAAATCTTTGAACAATCTCTCTTGCACGGGATTTTAACAGAAGACTGGAAAGTTGGGTAAGGTGGTTCCACTTCATAAGTCCGGAGACAAGCACTCACCATCCAATTATCGCCCAATATCATTAACTAGTGTTTGCTGTAAAATCATGGAACATGTCATATATTCTCAGCTAGTCAATTTCCTTGAGTCTTCATCTTTCTTTTCCCCCTCGCAACACGGGTTTAGAAAATTATATTCCTGTGAAACACAACTACTAATGCTAACTGATGATGTTCATTCTGTTCTTGATCGTGGTTCTGAAGTAGACTGTGTGTACTTGGATTTTTGTAAGGCATTTGATAAAGTTCCGCACAACTTGCTTCTTCTAAAATTAAGTAGACTTAACATTGACCCGAATGTTCTTACATGGATTAAATCTTTTTTAACCGATCGCCCACAATTTGTGCATGCCAATGGCTATAACTCTTCTTCAATTCCAGTAACTTCCGGAGTACCCCAAGGATCATTCCTTGGCCCCTTACTCTTTTTGGTTTTATATTAATGATTTGACAAGCAACTTAACCGCCACTGTAAAACTTTTAGCTGATGATTGTGCTGTTTACCGAGAGATTAAAAACGTTAATGACACCGTGTTACTCCAAGCAGATTTGGACGCGATTTTGGACTGGTGCTCCAAATGGAAAATGACACTAAACACTAACTAATGCAAACTAATGCACTTCTCACGTCGTAAATATTACTGACCACGCTTCCTACACCCTTAATGACACGCTATTAGAAACAGTAACATCGTACAAATACTTGGGTGTCTTACTCAGTCCCGATCTTTCTTGGAACAGTCACGTCAGCCGCGTAATCGCCAATGCTAACCGCATGCTGGGGCATATTAAAGGAAATTTTTAGATGACATCACCTTCTGTTAAAACTCTTCTGTATAAGTCGTTAATTCGCAGTAAGCTTGAATATGCCGTTTCGATATGGGACCCCCGAACTAAAGCACTAACAAATGCTATTGAGGCTGTTCAGAATCGCGCAGCTCGATTTATTCTCTCTAACTTCCATCGTACAGCTAGTGTTACACTTATGAAGCAGTCTTTATCGTTGACACCCCTGGAACTACGCAGAAAAATTTCGCGCTTAAGCTTGTTCTTTAAAATATATCACATGAATTCATATCTAAGAAATGCATTGTTCAACCCCGGCAACCTACGTTTCATCGCGCATGGATCATCGCCACAAAGTGGGCACGCCTTTTTGTCGTAGTGCTTCTTACTTATCATCATTCATTCCAAAGACGTCATCAGAGTGGAACCACCTTCCAGCAGCGGTCGTTGAAACAAACAATTTAGAAGGAGTTCAAAAATCGGCTGCGGCGCGCACTTTGGAGTACAGGCTGCTGATTAGTTGTCTGCTTTGCACTGTTGTCATTGTGTACATCTTTTTATTTTTTTGTACGGCTGAAGTGCCTGATTGTTGCATTGCTTGTAATCGAAAGTTTTTCCCTTTTTTTCTGTCCTTGTAAGGTACTGGATAAAACCGCTATCTTTTTTGCGTTTAATTTATGTCTGTAAAGAAACTTGTTGAATATTCTTCTCTGCTAAAAATGTACGCTGTACCACTCCCCTCTCCAATGCCCTTGGGGCATGAGGGTACATAAAATAAAAAAGAATAAATAAATAAATAAGTAAATGCCTTCTCTAGAGGTTTTTGACAAGGCTATGCCTTTATTTAGTTACTCATATTCACTTCTTTTGCGTACGAGTTGCATGCTACGGCAGCACTTCCTCTCTACGAATTACACAAAGCAATAGAATTTTTCGCACCTGCCATTCCTTTCTTCAGCTTTGTGGATGATTGCAATAGCGTGGACATGTACCTAGGTAATTTTTTAAGACTCGACAGTTATGCTTCATTTTTTGTTGTTACTGAAACACGCCCTCTATATTATTAGGCAGCATGTAAAGGTCTCTGCACTTAAGGCAGCGTATTTCAGAATCTTGGACACGTTGGTCACCAGCCTTAGTGGTAACGGTTCTTTTTTTTTTATTACAGTTGAGTGGCCGTTTAATCGAAAAAATTGGCTCTAATAGTGGTACGACAATCCTGCATGTTTACGTCTCCATGCTTTTGTTGGGTGGTGGTTTTCTTGTTTATGCGCTTGGATATCGTCGGTATGCCTCTTTTGGTCGGTATGCCTCTGTTTATTTGCTTTCGAAGCGAGGTACTCTGTCTTTTATTTTTTCTTGTGCTTTCGAATGCTTTGCTTGAAATCTTGTTTTTACACGGAGCAGGAATCAAAGAAATCACATTTTTATATTTTTTTTGCTGGACTTTTTTGTTTATTTTGTTTCGCGGTAGCCTTAGTCGTGTTGGTGAGACCGTACGTATAGAATTTTTTGATATTTTGTTTCAGCTTCAGCGTTAGTTTTTTGTTTTGGTCTCACTTTGTTCTCTGTTGAGGGGACATCGTTTCCTTGAAAAACGAGCAGATATAAAAACTTGGAGTGGTAAAACTCTGTGAAGAATCACCGGCGAATATGGGTGCATTCCAATCAGTACAAAAAAAACGACGTTGTTTTGTAATTTTCGCTTAAAAAATAAACCTAATGAAACTTTGAAGGAATATAGTTTTAATTGTAACAGGAAAATATGGTTATGCCCTTTTTCTCTGCCGCGTCGTAGGCATCTTACTTCTGTGTAACACCCCAAACGACAACGCTCGACCATGGAGGGCAGAAGTCAGGTACCAACAAGGGTGATCTCAAATCTCCGACCAGTGACACGGGCATATCCATAGTGAGTGCAATAAGCTTAGCACACCATGTACATCCCCCCGCTCCAGCTCCACCAACTCGGCACAACCTGCAAACGGTGATGTCCGCGTGCTTGGGCGTGTAAGACAGCAGTGATATGTTCACTTGGGAAGCCCTTCAAGCTGGGCACAGACGCCAACTTAGAAGTTACATCAGAAGCCCTTCGAGAAAAAACATAAAACCACTAACGCTTAGGTGTAAAAAAGTTTGGTTCTAGGCCAATTTATTTATGCATGCTCCACGTTAAGTGAAGTAAATAGCGGTTCAATCTAATAATATTGAAGTACAGTTCAAATTGTGGTCCCTCGATGCATCAATCAATTGTGTTTGTCGAATTTCTATAGGTTATTTTTAATCCACGAGCTGACATAGGTCCCCATACATTCTTACGGTGAAAGGCAATCAATTATACAGACTTTTCGAAACCTGGTATTCTCTTTTGACGTGGCGGTTTCCGAATTCGAGGTAGTATAATACGATTTACGTGATCCGCGACTTTTTTAAGCCTCCTTGGATACCTGGAGATGTTTTCCCTGGTGGTCGAACTGTTCCGGAAGGTCTGTGAGCCTTCAAGGACCCCAATGTGACCACTGACGTTGTTCACAGAAGCTTTAAAGCGACAAAAATAATTTGACGTAGCAGACACTGTTATGAACCTCTCAAGAAACTTAGTACGCCTTTGATGATCCTCCGCAGGAAAGGCCTCCAACGAAGCTCCAAGGAATCCATGCCCTCGAACACGCGCTCCATGCTGGCAATATAACCAAATACATAACAGACACGTTTATAAGTCATAACAACTGTCCAGACACCCCTGCAAACCCAAAACTTCATTGTGGCCCACAACTACCCAACATCCTTAGAATGAGCACAACGAGGAAGACAGAACCCACCCCTGATTATGAATTATTGATCGATAACATGCCGATCGCCAATGTCCAGTATCTCCGCATTGTCGGCTTACACGCACTGAAGGACGCCACCTACTCAATCACAATCGAAAAAATTCTGGGCGTTCTGTCACAACTTACTCGCCTTTTGCCACGAGAATATATATTAAATGCGGAGCATTTCTTAGGCTCGCGATGTCACTCGCCGATGTTGTCGGCGCCGTCCACACGCTCACTGCGCATGCGCGTCATATTGAGGCGCAGGTGGGCGTCTCTCCCCCGTACCCTCCTCGCTCTCAACAACAGGTGCGGCGGTGCGGGGGGAGCGCGTCTGTCCGCGCGTGCGTCGTAGCTACCCGTGCGCTGCGTCACGCTCAACAGTAACGGCGGCAGGAAGTGTACACATTAAAACGGCGTGGTGGGTGCGTGGAAAGTTCGCGCGCTTGTGTACGGAAGTGTGCGCATGCGCGTCTTTCCCCCGTACTCCACTCCCTCGAACACGGGCGGTGTATACATAAGCGGCGGAGCGCGCGTTCGGAATTCAGTCAAGGGCGTCTTTGCTTGGCTTTCGCTTGACTTGACGCTTTGCTTTACGGCACCAAGCAATAAAGACAGACTTTAACTTTACACTCCTTGCCTTCGCTTCTCCTTCATTCAATAAATAAGAATAATAAACACGAAATAACAATTAAGCATTCCCAAACCATACCCAATTACGCAACATTCACGCGATACCCTCGCCACTCTGCGACGCATTTACTCGAGTTCCGCCCGTGGGAAGATGCGGGCAGGTTTTTTTGTGACGATACCCATGACTTGGATACCCTTCGTATCCTTCAAAGGCCAGTGACGATCCCAGGCAACTACGGTGCGTCGTGTTCCGCTCTCAAAACGCCGAATACGAACGACAGAACGCGCTCCAACGCCAAGCTTTCTTAGAAGGCCATAGTTAGCCTCTCCGTAATCTAGGGGAAACTTACAGAACGGAATCTACAACACCCAGAAAGAGCTAATGAGTCCCCATTGTCCATTCAAATTGTCATAATTCAAACTCCTTTCGGCAACCCCTAGCTACAACAGCTCAGCTAAGCAACCCCCCTATCGCACGGCCACACAATCAGCATTGCCATAAACATCCGCCCGTAACTCAAGATAGCACGCACTCTTTCAATGATGTACCCGCTCAAACAATCACCACAGAAAAACCACAGCCCGTGCGCTGGAAAACCAGAGCATAAATTTTCCCGCACACCCTTCACGCCCTAAGCGTCGCAGGAGAGCACAATAACCTTACCTCGGCTTCCGCCCTTCCCATCACCGTCGACGTGGCTCAAGCGCTAGTCATCGAAATAGGAAATACCAGTGGCACGGAATTCATCACCACCTACACCAAACCTCAGAGTGCATGCATAACATTCACCTAACGAGCATTTATGAACACACCCTGCGCGTCCTTCAGGTTACCCCTTCCTTCCTAAAATTCTCATAATCTTGATTATTCAAAACGCTTCTCTGGAGGGAGGAGAAAAAATGATGAAAGCTCACAAAAATGAAGAAAGCTGTATGCACCCTTCGCAACCAGCGCGATTTTTTTGGTCCCGCTTGCAGCGATTCCTTCAATTCGCTTCCGCAACGACACTTACCCCCACATTTTGTTATAAGTCGGGAGCTTCCTTCATTTGTCGGAAGTGACAGTCATTCTAGTCACCTTGCGGAGCTTACGCTACGTCATGTCTTTCTCGTTTTTTGCAAGTGTTGCCACGATTACCGAGAACGCCGCCCCGCAGTCAATCTTGTTCCGAGCAAGTTTTGCCATGCCTAGGGCGAATACTTGAGGTTTTTGGCCAGCTTTAGCCCAACCTCGCTATGTGCGCATGCTTGGCTTGAAAAAAGTGAGCCACAGATGCTGGGCGGTCCTTGTGAGGCACGCACATGCAAACGCTCGGCATTTTCATGCTTTCTTACTGTCGGGTGGTAGCCGCGAGGCATGATCTTACGAGCGCGCGCTCGGCACTTGCTTGATATTTATAACTGCGGACAGGAAAAATGATAATTTGCTGAACAGAATTGCTGTTAACAAATCGCCTCCCACTATGGTCTGTGTTAGCACCAACCGATCAGTTTCACCCCAACGTGACTTATTGTATCAATGCGTAGGACGGGGTCATGGACTCAGTGATTAATGTGGCCTCCTTGGAGTATTTCTAGTGCATAGGCACGGCGGGATCTGGTATTGACGAGGACATGTCATCGCCCAACCACCGACGACGCGCAGCACGCCGCTGACGAGTCAGAAGACGAGCAGAACCGAAAACGCATGAATGCAATTTCTATATTGAAGAATAACACGCATCTACGCTGGTCGCCTTCTTTGCCGTGTGAAAGGTCCGGTGATTGTTTTTATGACTACTTTGGAATATAACTGTGTCACTCGGTGCAAACAACCACGAAACACAATTTATTTCAAGGGTACAGCAAATAAATACAGCAAACATGCACACCGCAAAGACCTTGAAAGACTTTTCTGAGATTCCATCTCGGACAGGTGACTTTGGTAATACGGAGCTAGACGTGTTGAAGCTCCTACTTCCCACCAGACATTTTTTCAAAAGTATCTTCTTCAAGATCTGGCCCGTCATATGAAAATGCTACAGATAGTACTCAGGCGATGTTGTTTCCACCGTTTATGGTCGCTACTTATTGGCGCTTCTTGAAGTGCTACCTCCCAAACTATGTGGCTATACATTTAACTGACGGCCAATATTTTCGTGAGCAACCTGCGTCAGAGCACTGCATGTGCATGACTGCAAAATATTCGCCCTTACAACTAACCAAATCAAATTTTGAAGACCGAGTTGGGTCGCGAGGCAAATTGAAAGCCTCATCAGATTGTAAAACAAGTCAGTGGTCACAGAAAGGGACCGGCAATATTTAAAAATAGTTTTCGGAAAGGAGCGATGAAGAAATGTAGATTATGTCAGAACGTGCCGTGTACTTTCTTTGAAGATGACGGAGCAAGCAAAAAACTCCGCCGAGCAGTCTGGTATAATTCAGGCACATACTTCATTAGGAGGAACGCTAAGACATGAACGCTAAGGTTCCGAGATGTGGTAGACCCAGTACTGTTGTCAGGTTCAACAACGAGCCCCAAATAGACCGTTAACAGAACAGAGTAGTGATCTACAAAACGGGTTCTATTTCAACGATGATTGCATCTTACGCGTTTGTGAAGCACCACGATGCACCAAACAACTGAAAATCACAACACATAACGCGTCCTTCAGCACCCACACACTCCGAGAGGCGATTAAGACAGGCTTTTTACAGGAATATGAAACAGCGATCTGAGAGACAGATAAAATGCAAAACACAGATCCTCAACATCTATGAGAAAACGCCGTATAGCTCTGACAGTCTCATTCACACTCTCAATCTTCCTTGACTCGATAGGCCTAAATTGATAGGCCTAAATTTCATAGTGCTCCTCGATAGTGCTCCTTGAAAATGACTCGATAGGCCTAAATTTCTTAGGGCTCCTAGCCTTCCTTTGGCGGGAAGCGCCATAGAAAATAGCATAAGAACTTTCAGGCAAACTCTCACGCAGGTTCTCTGCAGTGCGCGCAGCATATCTTTTTGTCATGCACCCTGTACAAGGCGTAACAACGCTAATAGCACAAGCCTATTAATGGAAGCTGTGCGAGACGTCGGGGTGGCATCAAAAACGTAGGCTGCAGTCTAAAAACAGAATTTTACATACTGTTTTTTTTTGGTCATGTATGGCAAGCTTGACGCCACCGACATCTGTGCGACGTAGGCCGGTTGACTACGTAGATCGGCCGATGGCTCTGCCGAAAGTGCCGTCTCTATAGCACAGCCACTAACGGTCCACCGGCGCTTCTAGGTGTAACGTCACTGCCCACCGGCACCTACTCTCCACGAGCGCAGAGCAGCTGAAACGTCATTTGCTGTGTCTAGACCTTATGCACCGTCATTTGCATAATTTATTCATCTTGATGCCTTGCGTGGGCAATGAATATGCTGGATAACATATGTTTTTATCGTTCAGATCATAGTTGCTTGAATCTTTGTGAACTAGTTCTGGCTAGAAACTAGAACAAGGAAAATGCTGTTTGGGGCCCGAGTTGACCCACTTACTGATTTCGAAACGTTAAAATGAAATATACTAAGGGTTAATCTTTCTTGCAAGTAGCACTCAAGTTTCCCTTGTCAATATCACGGCAATAGTAGTCCCCAATCAGAAAATAGCGCAGGCGAGGAATTGGGAATACCATAAGAATAAGAAAATGTAAAGAAGCGCCTGTAAAAGAGCCGTACGAGGCAGCTACGCGGTAGCCAAAAACTAGAATGTTTCTGCACGCAAGAAGTAATAGTTCAATGGACGGAATGTGAAAGCTTTTACAGAATTTATAGTATGAGAGGGCAGAAAACTTAAAAAAATAAATATCATCAACTCTTCGTCCGTTCCCATTCAGACTGCATCACTTGAAATTGCCGCAGTTGTGGGGCCGGTCACTATCGAGCCCATACACTGGCATAGTGAATACGCAGCTTTAATTGGGGCCAAAAATCGTTACCTCGGAAATATTTATGAAGCAGATCTAAAGACTACAGGTGCAGGTGATTGTGTTTAGTGCAAAAATTATTGGTATATTTTTCTTAGCAATTAGCGAGACTAGTGTCTCGGTCTTTAAAAGCACCTTGATGAAATTTTACTTTTATTTTTAAATAATGCATTTTATAGGTGGATGGGGCCAATAAACCCCACAAGGGATTCACGGTGCGAATGCCCCGTGTTGTCAGAAGACAATTTTATGCAAGTATTTGTGTCGTACTGAGGCAGGAAATAAACCTGGGAATGTCAAAGCCTTGTCAATTTTTTTTTGTGCGGACGTTTTTAGGTTAACAACACCGCGTACGATAATACAAATTAAAAACGGACACCGACCACAAGTGTTTGTAAAACGAAAAAAGGCGTGTGAACAAGATTCCTGTACGGGAGCAGAAACGTCTTTTTTCGTTTTATAAACACTCGTGGTGGGTGACTGTTTTTAATTTGTAACATGCGTTTCCCCGAACAGACGGGCTTCCGCCCAACAGTTGATTTCATCGCGTACAATAGCTTATTTTGGGAGCTAAATCCTACAACTGCAAATTTGTTAATTTGTTCTTGAAACACTCATTTGATTTTGTACCAATTAGTTACAATACACCTTAAAAAAGGCTTCGTTTTTATTTATTTTCATAGCAGGAAAATAGCGGTGTTTTTAACAAAAAAGCGCCTCTTTCATAACAAAACCGCCATGATAATTGTGGTAACACTTGATGTTTCCAGCATTGCGCGTAGCTTTTGCAACCGAAGTCATCTTAGTAACTCGTATATAAACTTTTATAAATGCATGTGCCCTACATACAAGTGCTTCAGCCAAAGCGATGTTAATTTGTACCAGCTGAATGAAATTCAGCGATGCATATCTGTCCTCATATCTGGCAAATGAGACATTACGGATATATAAGGAATCCTAAATTTCTCCGAACATTCCGCAGGATGTGATAGGCAATTTATTCGAAATATGTGACTTCACAGTACAGTCGGGACTGTACGGATAGCCTTCTTGTGGCCAGGTATATTTCCTCGATGTTGTGACTGCGCAAGGACAGGTAGAAAACAGGAAATAGGTCGTTGGATGTAATTGCTATATCGGTTGATTGCCCCAGAAGTCGCTTCGGATAATTGTTTGCAACGCAGTGAACAGCCGTCTAATCTAGAGGAAGTCATCACACAGGCGGGGTTTTTAAAATGATTGCAAAAACGTAATTACCCACAGTATTTTTGTGATGTACTGGCAGAGCTTTTGCGACAAGAAATGTTATTTTCTCTGAAATTGGGTACTTATGTTTTGGCGTTTTCAATTAGTGCGTTTGGCCTCCATGACAATTGAAAACTGCCTTGAAATGTATAAATTTTAGACATAGATGAAAAAAATTATTTGCTCTGCTGCGAGGCTTTTCCGTATATGTCTGTCCGTCAAACGTAAAAGAAAAACAACAGCATCATCTGTTGGCGTAGCATATAAGTACCGCGCCGCAGCTCAGTAATCATTAACTCTTGCCTTGACAGGCTCCAAACCTATTCCTCCAATTCTTCTGGTAAGGCAAGACGGCTACCCTACCACCATTTGCATGTGAACAATTACGCCGTATATTGAAATGTTTTCTAGAGGCAATATTTTCATTCTCGGGGGGCTATTTATTTTCACATGAATAATACATTTGCATGTGAGTTCTATACGCTCAAAAATATGCTTGGTACTCAGTTAAATTGTAACAAATTTTGTAGGACTTGTAGTCTTATACTTACGCGAAAATTCAATGTAGACGTCGTGGTTTGCAATCTAGTGGTTTGCAATCTAGACGTCGTGGCTTCCAATCTATACGTCGTGGTCGTTGCTAAAATACCCGATGCACCAATTTAAATATCTAATGTTTGTCGGAAAAGGGCCGGTTTTTTCTGCATTTTGAGGAGACATATGTTGACTTTGCTCTGTCTAAGTGTGCTAACTTAACCTAGGCATATGTTGTGAAACACCCTAAGGGACGTAGTGCTGCCGATTACCTCTGTTCACCGATGCTTGGTAGCACCACTCACATAATTTGCATACCAGTGTTTTAGACATCAGATTTTTTACTCATAGGTATACCGTTTCTTATATTTCAAGAAAACCTGCTTTTTCTTACAGAACTGCAATAGAATCATGTTCCGCATCTTTGGACTCCAGGCTGTGGCCGTGGTGGCCGCCGTTCTTGGTAACCCTGCCGTTCTATATTAAATTTTTCATCGCTAACCAGCAGAGAAAATTTGTATGTCCAACATCGCTAGAAGAGTAAATAACTGGAAGCAAAATGAATTCACGAATAGGAATATGATATTTCGATTTGATACTGAGGGATAAAAACTTTCAGGAAGAATGTGAAAAAGAATTGCTTTTCCACCTGGTTGCCGTTACATAAAGAAAAAAATGCACATGTGTATACTTTCTGCGTTGCAAACGGATGCAGGCTCGCCAGTTTTTAAAGTTCCGATCTGTATTTTTTGCTATACCTTTTCAAAGATTCTACAAGGAAGTAGTACCCCCGCTTTACACATACAAAACATAGCGTTGTCTCAAAAAATGAGTCAGAATGTAGTAGGGTGACGCAAAATATCGGCGTTAAACACTTGCACGTTTAATTATAGGTAATATAATTTTGTCCCCAACATCTAGAGCTCCCCGGCGTTCAGCGATCGGCTGCGGTTCATTAAATTACCTACCATGGGTTAGCCCTACTACACAGGCAAGAAAACATTGAGACAGCTGCACTAAGGATCCCGTCAACTTTTCCGAGTCTTAGAATACATTTGGTACTCTAAAATACCTTGGGTTTAGGCAAAACAAGTGCCCAATTGTAGCCCCGATTTCAGAACAATTGTAGAAGAAAGTGGCCGTTTATGTGTAGCCGTTCTGCATTAATGAACTATCGCGACGATCCTTCCAGGAGTGCGCGAAAAGGTGCAGAAGTTGTTTTAATTCGTTTAATGCGCGCGAATAGTCCCGCTAATGAGACGAGTGTGTGTATCGTCCGACGTCCTTGAATATCCAGCTCAAAATAGATAGGAGGAGATGACACGCCATTGGTGCTTTAGGCTGGAGAAGTTGTGGTTGCTTGAGGCGACGAACGCAGTGGCACTGTCGTGGTCGCGTCTGCTCCGGCCTTCGTGAAATAATCGGTGTTCAACCAGCAGGTCAGTTTCTTCGGAGATTCACGCGACGTCTTATTTGACTTATAAACATTGTATAAATGCGCGACTTGCATTGACTAGCCCTTGACGAAATGGTGGGCACGATTGAATCAGCTAATCTGTTTGACTGCGCTTTGGCTTTGCCACCAGCCCTGGATGCGTGCAGATGCAGATTCCCCCAGCACAGTATGTCGTTCACGGCACCTTACAGTAAATCCAATTTTATTCGCGATCATCGTCAATATCGACAAAGTATTTTTCAAGGTATAGTAAATTTAACACCAGGGTGAAGTATGCGGCTTTGATAAAGTGTTTACTGAACGAGGCATCCATAATTTTTTGGATACAAATTTACAGTAGGCTTCCCTGTTAAGAGGACTACACAGCTTTCATGGCAGCCTAACAATTGGTACAATTGTGGTGAGAAAAATGAAGCGAACTGGTGTGGTGTAACTCAAGAAGCTCCATCGGCTCACAAAAAATTGTTCAGGGGGTTTCCGATATGCATTTTTGCAATGCGAGAAATCATTTAAAAACTCCCTTAGCACCCGAAAAAGTAAGAGAAATTAACAAGAAGTCACAACAAAACGATTCTGTATTTCCTTGTGTCTCAATCGCAGCCATCCTAGCAACCCCGGGTACCGCTCTTGGAGGTGGTGTAGGTGGCACTGGTGGAATCATGTTCCGTGCGGAAGACGCCATGGCACGTGCTGAAGAAACTGCCTCGCAGTAAACACACTTCAATTTTCTGCTGAAGCAATGCTGACAACCACAACGGAAGACAAGATGAAGGCTACAGTGTAATAAATGATGGTTTTCGGCAAGTGAGCATACATTTATATACCATTTCGGCAGTGTGTAACGCGCAAACTTAGAAGAAGTCATGTAACTAGCCAGGGTATTTGTAGATATTGCGTATTCAATATTCTGTGTCGCTCAAAATACTCGCTCAAAAAAACTCCGAACAGCCACAATGAAACTTCTCAGAATGATCGGAAGAATCAGGAACAACCACAACACACTTGGTGACACGGAGGGCACAGTTGGTTTCGTTCGTGAGGTTACTTGGGGTCCGCCGTCGATGCGCAACGACGACATGACGCAGTTAAGAAAAAAAGAAGAGTCTATTCACAGTATGTGCAAGTATTTATAGCAGACCATGAAAGCAAGAACACGAGGAACATGAAATCATGGTTATACTAGAATGCGCTACAGCGCGGGAGAATATAATGAACCGGCCGGCCGTTTTATGGCACGACCTTTGCTTAAGCGAAACAGCGCCGCGCGGGGCCGAACCGCTGGTCAGTCGAATGCGGGTGGCGGTCAGCGCAGCGTAGTTGTGCATGGGTGTCTTTCGTTCTGCACCCGTACAGCTCGGAAAGCATAGATAACCCCAAGAAAATGTTTTCACACTGATAAATCATGCAGGTAGAGGCGACATTCATAAGGCGTGTCATGTGTCTGATTTACGCCCATACTCAGTACTTACGAACTGCAGACGACGTTCAATGCGCTAAGCCGGAAGTCAAGCTGGAAATACAATTCTGCTTCTTCATGCAAATATTTCATGTCCTGCGTGAACTTTGGTGTATTCGATGAATATATTGCAGCTAAATGCTACTGCAAAGCCGTTGTGTGCCGCCGATCCAAGAAAGCTGTGGCGCTGGCCTTTAGGTTTGATGACGAAACGGCGTCGTGCAAGAGCGAAAGACGAATTTGGGGGCACCTTCGAAGATTTATCGCAAAACAAGACTTCTAATAGACGAGGATACGCAACTTCATTATTTACCGTAAAAATGTCGTTTAATATCACAGAAACACATTTACTACAGCTACCAGGAATCGTTTACAGGAATAAATACCGCATAAAAGTAGAACGGTACTGCTTGTCGCAGAGAGGATTGTTTTATACCTGTAATCATACTTACAATGGCTGCTGGCTAGCTGATTAATGGTTTCTCAAAAAACAATTTTACTGCGTGGCTGAAGGACGAGATACAGGGGAGTGTTAAAAACTTCCCCTCAGTTTCACAAGTGAATGGTCAATGTTCTGGCAGCGTTTTACCCAAAGCTGCTACCACGTTTGAAAAATTGTGCACTGCTCCGTATAACGACAGCGATGGTTTATCGCAAACAATTATCGTGAGGGAATCCTTGCTTGCCTTCTCGATTGAAACTTTAACAAGATAAACTTTGCATTTGAGTAGCACGCAGTCTGGCCCTTTGGTCGCAACGTCTTCGTTTGCCCCTTGCCCACTTTATTTCGCCCGAAAAAAGCTTTGAGTTCCACCATTGCCATCGCTAAACGGAGGGCTGGATGATTTTTGTGTTTATTTTGCTCGTCCATGAAACCCACTTAAGTCCTAACTGCTCCCAGCGAGTCAGAAATGCGCACGGAGGAAAAAAGTTGTTTTTTGGGGGCGAAGATCCTCTTGCTTTTTTTCCTCCATGGAACTTCGTCTGTGCCGGAGGACGGGGGCTCAAGCCCCTCTATTTGAGGCTGCTACATTCTCGCATTTTTGGTTTCTTCACAAGCCGTTACACGTTTTTTTAAGTAATCGGCAAAGGATGCCTAACCATTAAAACACAGCCTGACGTTCACGCTCTGCCACATTTTTTAATTATCGATACCAGATATTTTTCCACGTTTTGAAAAAGATGACACTTCGCCTCCCTCCTGCCCATCATCATCATCATCAGCGTTACGTTTGATTAAAGCACTCATCAGAACGGGTCACGGCGGCTCGTCCCTTTTTCCACATTTTTGGTGCCGAAACCCGGGACCAAGGGACATCCAGAGGTGCGCCACTCCGAGCCGATTTGCCTTATCTTCGACCGCCTTCTCACCTCTGCTGAACAAGAATGAAGCCGCTGTTTCAACGAACCCTTCGCTAAAGCTGGGGCCGCTTTAAAGAAAGAAGAAGCGAGCCGGACCCATTCGTGCTGATTTTGCGGACACATGTGAGTTCCGCATTCGCAGCTATGAAGCTCCTAAAATGATCACGCCGTCTTTTCCAACGTAAGTTTAATCCCATCATCAACGACGTCTGTAACGCTGGACTGGACCATGGAGGCCCTATACGAAAGGCGGCGGATCGTCCGGGAACAACTAACAGATGTTATCTGTAGGGTGAAAGACTTTCTCCTCATCGGGCAACCACCTATACGTAAGCTGACTGATCTTTTAAAGACTTTGACTGACCAAAATGATTGCTTGGCCCAGATCAACCGAGAATTTGAAAACGCTGTTGACATGGACAGCCTTGAAGCAGAGATGTTTGACGTGTTTGATTTTGAAGCCACAGTAATTTCGGCGAACGTTAGACTGGAAATTAAAATAACTTAGTCCAGCACTAACAGACAAGCACGTATTCGGTCACATTACGGACAGCATCGGGAAGATGATGATATAAATACTGACATGGGAATTTTAAATGAAAGAAGACCCCTTTAACAGAATGAGCGCAAAGACCAGGATAGACCAAAAATGAGTTTGCAAGATATACCTTCAACAGAAGACACCTGTCTTCGCTTATGTGTTGAATCCACCACTTGTCATCCTGCAGTACAATGACTGCTCAGAAGAAAGAGAAATGATTGTGATAGCAGTGAGACATGCGCGACGAGATATCAACGATTCACAACTTGACGGTCAGATGATCGGACATCCAAATCAACTAATTCAACGTTCACATGTCCTGTGAAAATAGCCATATTCGAAGAAAAAGAAGAGCACGACTGGTTTGTATTACAACCTGGCTTCTTCAAGACGCAAGTGGCACCAGAAGGATGCGGATTGTCAAGATAAAAAGAAAATACAGAGGCGCGAGCATGTTTACAGACGACTGAGAGTGCGAAGCGAAGGAGTAAACAAAGAAAATGGGTGCTTTTGAATTCAAAAAAGCGTTCAGAACCAAAGCAGCAATCGTACAAAGCGAACGTTTGTGAAGAACAAAAAGACATCTTGGCGAACAAAGCCTTTTACACACTGATGTAGGGATGAAATCATTGGTTCAAGGATTCCCCTGTACGCGAAAGGTTCAGCAGCTGCTCAGGAAGAAAATAGGTGTAAGCATTGGCATCGTAAGAAGCGCCATTATCATCGGTGGAAGCAGAAGAGGCACTTTTTCTAACACTGCTTGCTTCAACGGACCTGAACGATTGTATGCCTGTCACCTGAACTCATTTTCGGCCATGGATGCTAGCCCACCGTGAAACTTGTAGGCATCTTCGCGCGGGGGAGGATGTAGAAAAAGAAGACGCCTCGCCACCCTCGCGCCCATCATCAACATCATGATCACGCTCTATTATACCACTAATCAGAACTGGTCTCTGCGGCTCGTCGTACCTTTCTCCACATTTTTGGTGCCTAAACCAGGGAAATCCGAAAACCGAGTGGAAGTCAGCTTAAGTGTGACAGCGAGGGTTAAGCTAAAGAAAATACTGAGAGAAGTAGTCTGTTTCTTTACAAGGATGTCTATAATGTGCTTCAAGAGGTTACAAAGAAGGCCAAGGTGTTTAATGGACAAAATGACTGCCGCCCGGCGAACACAGGTTCCATCCAGAAGAGGCAATGAAAACATCTGCTAAGGGACTCCTTTCCACAGTTCAGAGGCTTCTCAGCAAGAAAACAGGTCTACGCTTCGGCACGCTAACAAGAGTAATTTTCATCGGTGGATGCAGAAGCGACGACGTCCCCGACGCGGGTGGCTTCTACGGACATTAGTGACATTGCCTGCTAACTGGACCGCTTTTTCGCCATGGACTCTAAAGACGCAGTGAAACTACTAGCCATTTTCGCGCGGGGGAGGATGTTAAAAAAGATGACGCCTCGCCTCCCTCATGCCCATCATCATCATCATCATCAAGGAGTTGTGATCGCCGCAAGGAGATATGTTTGCGCCTTTTGCGGTGTGCAAGTCGTTAAAACTGCCGCTCATACTGAAGCAATCAAGTTTGCCTATCAAGATTATTGGGGCACCCAGCCAACGGGTGGGTGACGCCACCGCACTTGTGCCAGTCGCTTGTTGCCTGGCTTCCATGTTTGCCCAGCGGAAATCAACGTTTTGCACTTTACGCCTCCTTTCACCGCACCTTGTGGCTGCAAGAACTGCTCTGACGTTTTGTTTTGTGTAGTGGCGTGGCTCTGTTGCGGGGCGTCGTGCACGGCTAGCAGGTTCGTGATGGCGATGGCCCTGAACCACTCATTGCCCTCATGCAACATCAAGTAGTGCTACTCACTTGGGCTCAGTGTTGACTTGAGCAGCTCAGCGAGCAAGCAGCCCCACAAGTCCTCAAACGAGCTCACCTGCCTGACTTGTAAATATAAATAAAAGTAGCTAGGAAGTCAAGTGCTAAACTACGGCCAGGCATCATCTCTTCACGTAGAGGCCTGTAGATATTTCTTTCGGTGCTCACTCGGGGTGGGCCGAAATTATTTCAGCGCAGCTTCTTTATACACATCAGGGTAAACTGCTCCTCCTTGTTGATTCTGACGCAGAAATAACAAACCATTATTTCCACCGGTGGGTACACCAGGTGGGTTTCAATATTCTGCGACACACCGTGGTTTTGGAATAGTCACTCCACTGTGTCAAACCATACTGGCACATCCAAGTGTCGCGGAAAATTCGCATTGCTCCGAGAAAGATTTTTGAAAGCTCCGGAGAGCGTTTTCTTTCAGCGTGCCTCGCGTCAACAGCCACGGCCTCCATCGGTTTTTCGGCGTTGATCCTCCGAAGCTTTACCAGTAACAAAAGCAAACGAGCCTTTTCGCGCTCGCACTTCAGCTCCCTTGCAGCGTCGCTGTTTTAGGGCGCAACCATTTGGCGGCGTATCTGGGCTGATCCGTACTTGTCGGCGTAACCAAGTGAGCGATGGCAAGGGAAAGAAAAAGCCAACGATGAAAGAATGCAAAAGAGCAGAGCGTCGTGAAATTGGTAGGGGAGGCCTGTTCGCCGTGGCTGCGCGAGCCAGCGCTCTCCGAAAGTGTGTGGTAAGGGCTGCAGTATGCTGTGCCCGCACGAGACGTTCGACGGCGCGACCCTATGCGAAATCGAGAGGGGGCGTGCGCTTTACAGGGATGTCCGTTCGCTTAAGACGCAGTTCGCGGACCTTTCCAGAGAGGCTCACGGGAAAGGCTCATGGGAGCTTCACGGGAGAGCGTACGGGAGTCTCACATCATTCTCACGGAGACAAGATTCTGAAAGAATGTCGTCTTGTCTTTTTAAAGAAAAGCTTCCTACCTCTACCAGCCAACGGCTGGTCGAGGTAGGAACTCCCAAAACGGTGGAGGTGGCGGCGGAAGGTGGAGGGAGAGGGTTCCACTCATGGAGCACACTGTCGATGGCGCGGCGAATTTACCCAGCGCTCCCCGCGCGAAGGTGCCTGCTCACCGGTGGGCGCGTCGGCGTAGGGCTTTGTCGTCTGCTCAAGCGACGGTTGTTTTCGGCCTGTTTTGGCGCAGCTTCGCGTCCACTGCGTGCTTACTTCGCATGGCTTGATTAACTTGTTCGACAGAACTTCCTGGGTAACCTGGACCCCACGAAAGGAAGTAGTCGTATGGCAAAGTTACGTTGAGAATTAGTTTGAAGGATGGGAAAAGAAAATGTAGAGACCACATACAGACATCTGTACGCTAGAGCAAACGCTACTATTTGCGCCCTGCTTGCCCCGAATGGGACTCCGACTTCGAAATTGATGAATACTGTAGTAACGGCGTGTGGCGCCGATGAATGAACGAGTAGACAACTGCAGTGCACATCGGAACAAAAGACCCTTTATTCCAACTTGCGCATGCTTATGTAGCTAAACAACACTGGCGCCACTAGCGGCAGTGATCGCAGAACCGAAAACCGAATAGGCAAATATACAACACATTCCCTTCCCTAAAAACAGCTACATGGATCAGTATTTAGTAGGTTAGTACGTTAGTACATATTCCAAAATACTATACAAAAACGCAAACTTTGCAATTAACATAGCTATGTACTAATACAAGATCACATCATTTACAAAAAGAAATGCAGCACTGTGGATACACGTAAGTTTCATTCGCTGCAGCACATCTTCGCCCTGGTGGTCGTCCCGACCTTGGTGGTTGCACCATGCGTTGTGTGACTGCTCCGGAAGACTTGGGCGACTGCGCAGCCGAAAGTGACCTGGACGCCTGCGCAGCCGAAGAAGGCATGGACGCCGGCGCAGCCAAAAGAGCAGCCTCTGAAGTCCTCGTGGTTAACACTGGGGTAGGGCCCTCACATGTAGGCGGAGACCCTCTCTCAGCTGTACTATTTCTTTCTACTGTACTATTTCCAGCTGTACTGTTTCTTCCCCACGTATAGAGGGCGGCAGAAGCTGGCGGAACCTTCGAGAACTTCGACGCATTCCACGTTTTACCGTCATCCAGGCGGAAAGGGGCTGGTCCCTTTCTGATGATCACTTCTCTTGGGCGGCTGAATTACAGGTCACCTTTAAATTTAACTGTGGGTTTCTTCACTCGGACGAAGTCACCAACGTCAACTCTGGTTTCTCTTGCAGCCCTCCGAGCATCCGTGTACCGTTTGCTGTCCTGTTGATCTGGCTTCACCCGCTCACGCAAACGCCGGAGTTCCAATTGAGGATCGTCAAAGATAGGGCCCGATGGATGCCTGACGACATCCAACCGAGTTCTTGGCAGCCGTCCGTGTAGCAGAAGTGCTGGAGCTGTTCCCGTTGTATCATGCGGTGTGCATCGGTAGACACCCAGGTACTCTGTTACCGCCTGGCGCAAGGGTCGCTGCTCAAGAACCGACACTTGAATGAAGCTTTTCAATACTCTGTTAAATCGCTCCATTTGGCCGTTTGCTTGTGGGTAGTACACGGACGAATGTTTCAAGCGATTACCGCGACCTTGCAGAAATGCCTCGAATTCCCGGGATGCAAACTGTGGACCGTTATCGCAAATAATCTCACCTCGGTAGCCTTCACGCGCGAACATAGACACTAAGAAACGCGTTACTGCGCTGGTTTCAATTTTGACGCATGACCTGTTTAGGCAGCATTTTAAAGACAGGTGCTTTCAGCTCCTGGAATTAGATCACTGGATTATTCGAAGATGTCAATTCCAGTGTGTGATTGCTTTTTTGCATATACACGTACGATAACTACACAGCAGTTCGTCTTTTTTTTGTCACTGACAAGACACCTCGATTTTGGGTATTGATGCAATCAAGACGCTTGGTCGGAAAATTGATGGGTCGTCACTACAGTGCCTTTAAACAACAGCGTTGCGTACTAGCGCTGGAACGGAGCACTCTTTCGTCAAGACAGAAAGGGAGCAGCCCATTTACCTTCCAGCAGAATTAGTTGAGGAATTCGGGGCTATTTTAAATCCAGGACTTGGCATCGTGAAAGGTTTCGTGCACCGTGTCAAAACGCGCTCGACAGTACAACCAGTGGCTTCCAAACTGAGGCGCCTCCGCAGTTAAGAAAAGAACTCCGCCGTTTAGAAAAAAATGGACGTGATGGAGCGCGTTGAGGCATCGGAATGGCTCTCCCCTATTGTCATGATTGAAAATAAGGATGAAGGTATCCGCCTATGCGTAGGTCTTCGGCAGGTAAACAAAGCCGTCGTAGCAGATAACTTTCCCCTCCCTCATACAGAAGAGCTATTGCACAGTCTAGTGGATACAACACACTTTTCCAAGCTGGACCTCGCATCCGGTTACCATCAGGTCATGCTTCACCCCGAGAGCCGCGATTTACACGGCATTTATAACACACGATGGCCTGTTTCGTTTTAAGCGCGTGTGTTTTGGGCTCGCTTCAGCACCATCTGCTTTTCAAAGTATGATATCGAAGATTCTACAGGGTTGCAGCGGCGTCCTCTTCTATATCGATGACATCATTTTGTTCGGGAAGGGCAGAGAACCGCACCTGATGAATCTTACCGCAGTGCTGAGGTGCATTAAAGAGTCAGAACTCAAACTTAACACAAAATGCGTCATCGATACGCCGCAGCTTGCGTCTTTGTGCCACTGAATAACCGCAAACGGTATTGAGCCCTTGAGGGAAGAGGTTGCTTTCATTAGCGACACACCAGCGCCCACTGACCCAGCCAGTCTTCGATCATTTCATTGGATTGGTCGAATATTATACTAGGTTTATTACCAACTCCGCTGACATTCTCGAACCAATGCGAGTTCTTCTAACAAAGGGGCAGCGATTCGTTTGGTCTGACGAGATAGACGCTAGTTTCAGAAGGGCCAAAGACTGTGCTGGCATCTAGCCACAATACTGAGAATGTTCGATGCTTCTTTTACCGTTTTAGTGTCCACTTAAGCATCAGAGTGCGCCTCGGAGCGGTCCTACAGCAGTTGGACGGATATAAACTGCGCACTGTTGCTTTCGCGTCTCGAGTTCTTTCACCAGCGGAGAGGAAATATTCGGTAGGAGAAAGGTTAGCGCTTGCCTGTATTTGGGCATGTGAGCGATGGCACGTGTACCTGTGGGGACGCCACTTCACGTTACTCACTAATCATTAAGCCTTGGTGGCATTGCTTGCAATCAAGAAACAGGAAGGCGCCCCTTCCGGATAGCGCAGATGGGCAGAACGCTTGCTACGGTACAACTATATCGTCGAGTACCGCAAGGGGTCGCAAAATCAAGTAACGGACGCACTCTCCACGCTTGCCCGCGTCGTCTTTCCAGGAAGAAGAAAAGCTGTTAGATAAGGTGCTATCAGTTCTTAAAATTCATTTTCGCATTACAGGAGAACAGTTGAAGGAGGCTCAATTGCAGGATAGCGCATTGCAACAAAGCAATACTTATGTGCAATCGTCGTGGCCGGCGCACAAATCCTTGTCGCCAATATTCAGCCGTTTTTCAAAGTACGTGACGAACTTTCGGTGGTAGCCAATCTGATCTTGCGTGGCGAACGGCTTGTGGTTCCCACCTCACTCACGCAGCAGGTAATTGCTGCAGCTCGTGAGGCGCATCCCGGAGTGGTGCGAACAAAAGCGCGGCTGCAAGAAAAATATTGGTGGCCCACCATGGACCGCCAAGTGGAGCTAGCTATCCAGAGGTGTAGCATATGCCAGGAAGCAGACAAAAACACAAAAGTGAGAGCTGCACCATTACAACCGGTCCCCTTTCCAGATAAGCCATAGCAGAAGCTGGGCATGGACATTGTCGGTCCATATGAGCGGGTACCTTACGATTGCAGATATGCAATCACGCTGGTCGACTATCGTTTTAAATGGCCCGAATAGTACTTCTGTGGCGACACAAACACTTCCGCCACTAGCGGCAGTGATCGCGGAACCGAAACCGAATAGACAAATATACAACAAATACCAATTCGGATGTGTTTTAAGAGGTACTACAAAAGGCGGAAGGAGCAACTGGTCCGAATAAATAGCGGTTATAAAAGCTCCCTCAGCTTTCTCGCAATAAATAACTTACTAAACTGACTAGTGTAAATCGGTATTATTGGGAACTCAATAAGCTCACATGCAGAACTATTCCCATGTCTACGATTGTATCGCGGGTTGTGTAGCCCCGTGCTAGCACATCAGGATGGCTAGGTTCCGCTGTCTCACCCTTTGAAAGACGCTCTTCTCCGTTTTTGTTCTGCCGACTCACGGCCGGGCTACGGCGGCGGCGTCCACCACTCTAGCCCGGCCCTGGCCGACGATGACGATTAGTGGCTCTCCCTTTGAATCGGGGCCTCGGTTGTCAGCAACCAACTTGCCTGTTTTATTACGCTACTTGCCCTACTCCCAGCTAACCTAATAGATTTGCTTCCTCCCTCTCATCTCTCCCTCTTTCCTGTTTTAAACTCATCGCCCCACCCCCCTTTTTTCTCCCCTCGCTGTTTTAAATTCTCATCCGTATGATTACTCCGCCTGCATACCCATTCCTTCCCTACTTTTACTCCACCACCACTCTAGTCGCCTCTTCGTAACCTCTATGGCCTTGAAGTTGAGGTTCCCCCTCGCCCCAAATCCGAAAGCCTCCGCCAGCGTTGTTTCCCCCTCACCCCATGGTGGTCGTATCTCTGTGCAGCGCCTGACAATATGGTATATCGTTTCTCGATCACTGCCACAGCATGCACATGTTTCATCCTGCTGCTTGTAGCTACCCGTGTATGCCCGGGTTCTCAGGCACCCTGCCCGTCCATCGAAGAGCAAAGCACTGCCTCTCGTATTGCCATAGAATCCCGCCTTCTTAATTTCCCGTTTCTCTGCCCTATAAGTCTCCAAGGTTTTTTCGCTTCCATTCTCTGTGCCCACTTCGTCGTCTCCGCTGCCTTTACCTGCATTTTAACTGAGCCCAACTTTCCCCTACCGACTTTCCGTACAGCTTGGTCAGCTGTCTGGTAGTCTGGACTCACCGCGTGTCCACGCTCCTCATATACAGGTACCTAAACACCCTCGCGGCCCATTTTTCGTCCTCCATGTCACGGAGGCGGTCCTCAAACTTCATCTTGCGCTGCGCCTCCTTCGCCTCGAAAGAAGACCAACCTGTAATCTCTTGTACCGCTTCATTTGTAGTTTTGCTGTGGGCCCTAGGGCCAATCTGCCTACCGCCCTCTGATTTACCTCCAGGTCCGCTTGGGTCTCTGGCTTCATGCACAGAACCGAATTTGCGAAAGTTAATCTTGGTACCACGACCTCTTTCCACACTCCCCTTACCACCTCGTATTTGAGGTATCCCCAGAAAGCTCTATCACTCTAAGAACTAAAAGAGTCCCACCAATTCCCAAAGGGAATAGAAACCCTTGTCCCATATACGATTCCCTTTTCCAGCATCACGCCACTCCCTTTTTAGCAGAATAGCTTTACCCTTCACAAGGGAGTCGCAGCCCTTTTGCGGAGAGGGGGTCGAGGTGTTCTCACAGGAGTTGCGGGAACCGCGTCCGGCAATTCCCTCACCACGGGTGGAATAATTCCTTCAGTCAGGGAGTTATACAATTCTTTACCAGAATGTTGCTTTCCTCTGCCAAGAAGGTTAACCTACACCCCTCAGAATTACCTTATCCCACCAAACAGCATTTTGCAATACTTCACCAGGAAGGGTTAGCGTACTCTTTTCAGAATCTTTGTATTCTTTCAACCAGAGTCCCATAATGCCTCCTCAAGGAGGGCTAGCTTACTCTTTGTCAGAACTAATGTATTTCTTTGAAGCAGGATCTATGCACTACCTGCGAGGTGCCGAACTCTACTATTCAGAGGCAGCACGATGTTACCTTTAACAAGACTACACTTTAGCATCCACAACAGCATTAGTGTCAGCCCTCTTTACTTCATGTTTACAAACTGAAATACAGTAAAATTACTTCACAAGTAAACATAGCAAAGCGTCTTTACAAAAAACGCTGTCGTTTGTGCTTAGCCAAAAAAAATAAGACAAATCGTTTTCATACTGCATTTCATGCTTTATTTTGACATCCTCACACACGTCGCTCCACCTGTATTTGCAGTTGCTGCTTTTATGAACCGAAACCATCTGCTCTGTCGGTGGTAGGCCGAGCATCATCTCAAAAAGCAGACAGGTCCGCTTTGTCTTTGGGGCATAATGGATGTTGAAGGTCCAGTAAACCGCCAAAAGCAAAGCAAACCCGTCCACTATGTCCATAGCCGTCAGCTGGAGCTCTTCGAAGTGCACGGTCACGGCTCCAGATTTCTCCGCAGTTTGGCCCGAGAACAAGATCCTGGGGTAAAGGAAAGTCTCTCCTGGCTCCTGCATAAAAAGCTCACAAATGCAAGTACCAGAAGAAACACAAGTAACAGTATTTTGCTCTTCCTTCCTCAGTGGACACATTCACTGCATGACCTGCCTTACCCAACCACTGTACAAAGCGATTCTCAGGAGAAGGAATCGCTAATTAGTAGTCTATACACTTAAAGCTAACAATTTAGTGACTATGCTAACGATTCATCAATGTGACATTCACAATTGTCCACTGATGAGGCAAAATGCTCCCTTCTTTAGCAAATTCGAATTGCTGTGATGGTGATTGCTGAGCCTGATTCACAAGTACTACACTGGATTCCACTTACTCAACATACAGAAGAAAAATATGCATACCAGCTTTGAGAGCAAGGCCTCTGGCTTTTCTTTCACCAGCACTGCCACTGAAAAGCCATCTGAAAAGAACGAGAGCACGGATTAATTTAAAGCATCGGGGTCCTGATCCCCTATCCAAAGTTTAAACCAACAAGGTCCTCCTCCTCTTTTTTTCCAACCACTTTCTGAAAAAGCAGCCAGACCAACAAGAGAACCTGCAACCTCAGGCCAACCTGCAAGTACTTGGTGTTATCAAAAAGGGTGGCTTGAAGACAAGCAATATTCCAGCAAAACTGCCAGCCTCTCATAATTGGAATTAATCATGGAATCAGTGAACAGTAACAAGGCCGAATCATGGAGAGTAAGAAGAGGCAAGCAGAAAATAAATGCCGCACAGCCGCATTCCTAATCCCCATCAATCTTGAAGCTGCACATCGAATCTTACTCGTGACCAAATAAGTTTGTTAAAAAATACTGCAGTGTTTGGCAGTTTGAAAAAGCTACAGCATTAATGCACTGCAGTGGAAGCGACACATTTTTAATCAAGCAGGAAGTTGGTTACGCAGTTATGTTATGTCTCTAGTGACATTTATAATAAAACACAACTACGGTCAGTTGATTCTAGAAAGCAAAAGTGTATGCAAATGACACCATGAAGGCTAAAAGACATTCTTATTTGCCAGACGACTATGGCAAAGTGACCAAAGATGAAGTGTTTAATACTTACAGCTGTCTGCCGCATCAGGCATCTTTGCTCTCTTTCTGCTGCCGAACGCCAGGCGATCACAATATGTTGTTGAACAGCACTATTGTAGAATAGCCCTGGAAACAGCCACGGGAAACACCTTTACGTCGTAGCGCCTGTAATAAGTAAAAAAAAAGTTCACTATAATGCTAAATGCACGCTGCTTACTAAATACAGCACCTAGCACCAGTTTTACCACATGTCCGCGTGAAAATATTCAGCCTAAAGTTCTAGCTTGTCAACACTCGCTATGAAACATAAAACGTACTGCAGTATTCATTTTTCAGTACTACGTTTTACGGTAGCAGTTACTTGGCTCTTTCTTGAGAAAACAGTACAGAATTTCGACCGAAAATGGGCTTCACTCTTATTGCAGTCGCGCAAGGTAATAAGAAAAAAAGTCCAATAGACAAAGCAACACGCCAGCGGTTCCGTGAAATTTTGTTGTGGCTACTGTAGCCACATAAACAATTAATCGCGATGAAATGTCGCGCCGTCAACGTTTTATTAGCGTAAGTATTGTTTTCTAACAACACGGGACCAGAGGCTACAAGGCAACGCACTACACAAGGGGTTCGGAACACACAAACGTTCACGTTCTTTTTTTTGCAAGATATCTATGCAAACTTGGAGGTCGAATTGAAACCTTGAAACTGATTGGGTATTAAAGTGGTTACGGTGTTGCTGTCGCCGTCGCTCACTTCTGCCTCGTCAGACGCGCCAGATGGGAACGGAACCGACGGATCAGCCCACCGGCAGTGTCGCTCGACAACATATTTACATTGCTCAAGAAGATAATGAAACGAAAGCCTAATTTATAGCTAGAGGTTAAAGCGCTGGACACATGTACGATTAGTACACGCGATTGGCATGCGACTGATCGTTAGAAATTGATCGTTAGGGCCTGTTTCGGGTCGTTCGCTGGTCCGAGGAGGCGCACGACGTGCGACTGGCAAGCCAGATGCAGTCGTGCCATCATTGCGATCGTCGTGAGGCCACAGCCAATGAGAGTCCGCTGAGCCCCAACCGCCCGCTAGAGGCTTGCGTTGCTCGGGTCGGCTGGGGTGTAGGGAGCTTTAGGCTTAGCATTCTGACGGACAGTTGATTGCCGCTATCTGTGCAACTGCGGATGACAATCCTTAACACAACTTTTCACCATACTATCATCCTTTTTCTCCCATGTGAAACTTTATTTCGGCTATAACGGCCGTTTGAGCGATCGTGGACAAAGACATCTGCGTAGCCTGTTTAGATGCTTCCGCGCAGGTATCGCCATCTCTCGGCCGCTCGGCGCACCGCGCGCCGGTGCATCCACAGCCGGTCAGCGTAGGCTTGCATAGCGGCAGATATCTGATCGCCGCTTTTAAAATAAGCCCTGACAACAATCCCTAGCACAATTTTTCACCACATTAACACCTACGTTTTCGCATGTGGAACTTCTTTTTAGCGATCAGATTGATTCGGGAGAGCAGCGACAAGCGGTTGCTACCGTGGTGTGCGCCGGTTCGAGCCGCTGAGTGTGTCGAGCTGGCAGGCGCGGCCGGTGTGTGCGCGGACTGTTCCCGAAGGCAGAAAACGCTTCAAGATTGCTTGCTTTATCCATTTCTTGCGAAAAAACGCGCGGAATCTACCAATTCAGCGATTGTCGTAGTTGACCATGGAGCAAAAACAGTGGGCAGAGCGACGCCGACGACGCATCGCATGCGCGCATCGGGCCATGTGTCTCAAATTCACGCGTACGGCTACTCGTGGCGACAGTCGTAACGATCAGTCGCATGCGAATCGCGTGTACCAATCGTACATGTGTCCAGTGCTTAAAGAAGCCAGCTTCATAAATCCGCAACTCTTATACTGCACACGAGTCTTGCTTCAACGCATGCTGAACGTCGTGAACCTGCGATGGGAGCACGGCCGCTTGTTCGAAAAACACAAAGCCGGAAAAAGGATAGCTAGAACTGGTGTCACACAAATGAACGCACATGTATGTGACCACTTAATTCTTCGCAAGAACCAACAACGCTAAACAGCACTAACGAGCGTCAGTTGTTATAAACGACATAAGGGACATAAAGCTAAAGGGTTATAATATAAAATAAAAGCCCAACCCGTACCACATACGTAACACGGGTGACGCCAATTAAAAATAAACAAACTGGACCGAGGTCAAGTAGAGTTTTGAAGAGAAGGAAATACCCACCGAAGTGGAAAATAAAAGGGAAAAATGCTACACAGCTACACCACAGCCAGGAGAGCGGGCCCGGGGAGACTCCCCTGATCTCCCCTGGGACGGTAGCAGGAAAGGTTGGGATGAGGGATGCGGATGGTGGTAATAAGGAATGGGTTATGGGAAAGTGGGTGGAATGGGGACAGCGAGGTTTTTGTTCTAATCCTTAGATGTCTGACTCCTAAAATAGGCCTGCTAAAGTTTTGGCGGGAACGATCGCGAGCTCTCCCGTACCGCGCAAGAAAAACTGAAATGGTGACTTACGTTTTCAGCGGCGGCCGCAGCAGACAAACGATGTTATTCCACCAGTCAGGTATACTTCAAACACAGCCACCGACACCAAAACGCACCTCACAGACACGTACAGGAGTACTACGCCGGTTTCAATACCACAAAAGAGACGGAGACGTCGGAGAGACGCGTCCGTAAGCCAGCCCCGCCGCGGTGAAAAGACCGCGCAAAGGTACAACGCTCAAGTAGTCCGACGGACACCGTTGCATTAGAACACACAAATACAAATGACCCATTCCTAGAGGACGTGTAACACTACCTCGCACGCTCTTTTGAATAAGCTGCACTTTATTTTAAGTACGCTTTGTTTCATGGCCCCGTGCTGTGGCTGTTTAGGTAACTACTTTTTCATACGATTTCAAAGAGTTTGCGTCCGCCATAGAGGTGTCTGCCTTTTTGCACACCTGAAAGCGTGTAGCTGAAGTTGATAGAGTCGATATACTGTTCCATTCTCTCTCGCGGAGGATATACGAACTCCATCGATGCGAGACAGAGTCCGTACACTGTTCTATTCTATCCCGCGAAAGGGGTACAACCGCCGCTTAGCTCCATGAAGAGTGGGGAAAGTTCGCCAGCAGTATTGTTCTGGTTTCCTAGTAGAGTGAACACGCCATCTAACGCCACCCGTGGTGAGGACGGTGTCAAACGACCCCAGCAGGAATAGGAACGCTGTTTGATTCTTCAACTACTCCCCACATTTCTTAGAGTGATGCTTCATTATAGCCGCGTTCCGTCTTCCTTTCGCGTTAAGGTGGGCCTCATGCGCCTGCGTGTAATCTTATCTATCGTTCAGCCATACTGTTAAATTTTATACCCTTTCACCAATGATATTTCTACTTGCTCCACTGATACTGTTTTGTGATCCGCGCCGTCGTTAAAGACCATGAAGCCTGATTTTTCGCGGCTAAAGGATAGGCCTAGGGGCGTCGCTTCTTCACCGCATATATCCATCAAATCCTGCGTACTTATCGGGTTGTCCGCCATCAACAATATGTCGTCTGCATACATTGGTCCCGGAACCTGTTGTTCCACCACCGGCCCGTTTTTCATGTATAAGTCGAAACCCAGCGTTCTGACTTCTAGCTTCCTTTCTAACCACGCCATGTTGATCACGAACAGCAGCGGAGAGAGAGGACGTCCTTGTTTCAAACCCTTGTAGGTATATACCGGCCTATTGTATGTTATCCCCTCCCAAACTATTTGCACTTGGTTCTCCCGGCATAGCTCCCTGTGTAACCTAATGAATTCTGCCCCACCTCCCTCCTCCTCCAGGATACTCCATAGCTGCACTTTGTCTACATTATCATACGCCGCTTTAATGTCCACAAAGGCTAACCACATAGGTTGGTTATGCATCTTCGCCACCTCTATGTATTGGCTTACCCCAAATAGGTTGTCGTGTAGACTTCTGTCCTTTCGAAACCCATTTTAAAGTTCCCCTAATATCCTATTTTCATCAAACCACTGCTCTAGTTCGAACTTCACTGCCTGCATTGCTAACCTGCACAGCACTGACGTTACGGTTACTGGCTATACGAGCTTGGGTCTGTCCTGACTCCTTTGCCCTTGTACAGTAAGATCATCCTGCTCATTTGCCACGCGGCCGGTATTGCGTTCTCTTCTACCCTTGTTCTGATGGTTTGCAGTAGCTTTCCCTTGCTCTTTGGTGCTAACTGGTTAATCAACTCCATCGGTATCTCGTCCGTGCCTGCCGCGGTATTTTTGGGGACCTTATGCTTTGCTCTCTTCTATTTCAGCTTGTCCCCATCTATCTCTAGGCATTAATGACGCTCCTGCGCTTCGGGATGCCGCCCCCTTGAATATCAAGGAACTGCTGGCAGAATCACTCGTTTCACTTTTTGTAGAGCGACGCGCGTGAATTCAACTGACGTCGAATGGGCAATTGTTGTAGGTGTCGTTTAAAGCTTTGCTTTTTAACCACCTTCACAGCGTGGATTGGAGCCAATTTTTTTCGCAGGCCACTAACGACTCAGCTGCAATGTAGGCGGCTTGCAGCCTCCCAGCTTCGTCTTCGCCAATCTTCATTGCAGTCCACTCTCTCTCCCCCTATTGCCATGCGTCACACAAACGTCACTAGTTAACTCGTAGAAGCACGGGGACGTCCACGATCCTGTCGGCTGCGCCAGCAACGCACGGTTAGCTGGGGACGTTTGGTTGTGTGCACCCTGTATGAGCATGAGAATATTATGATGCAGTCGGAAAGATAAAGGATAAAGAAGAATGGATTCATAAGTATGTACAAATAATTACAGAAGACGGTAAGATAGAATAAGATGAACTCGGCTCCGATAAAATACGCTGTAGCGGGCGACTGTATCGCGAAGCGGTACCTGCGGCAAGGCCCGTAAGCCTCTAATGCCACTCGATTGGCGGAAAGACTGCGAGGGTTGGTTTTTGAACCCCAGAAAACGTCATGGTAGAGAGTCAGCTAGCGGTGTGGTGCCTCGTTAGGTCGCCAAACACAGCCTAGCGTGCTGGGAGGATAGGACAGAGGGCGCCTCTCGGCACTGCGTACCCGCCCACTGATGGCGACTCTCCGCACCATGCGAGCAGAGTCTTGATAATAAGGCAAAGAAAGAAAGGTAAACCTCTTTCATGCCTTCGGGAAGATGTTTTCTGCTACCTCAACGCAGATGACGTTGGGAGCGAAGCTGCAGTGTCCTCAGTGATGCCGTTGTGCGCCACTACGCCCTTCAAGTAAGCAAACTTTCTCTAACGATGACGATGAACGATCGAAGGGGGAGGGAAAAAAATCGCGGGACATCTCCACTAACGTGAAACTTCAAAAGGGGCGAAGCATGGAGTGCGTACGTATGTTCAAAGATTGTAAGTCTCTCTTTCTTGCCACACGGCTTATCGGGCGCCGGAGAAGCGCCGATGGGAGAAGCAATCGCGCGCTTGATTAGCCGGTGGCGCCCTCTCTTGCGTAGAACGGAATTTACGCAATTTGCATGCCCCCTCAGCCCTAGTGAGGGGTACTGGCATTGGTGAATGCGAGCGCAGTGCAATGCCCGCGCCTTACCCTGGGTGCTCGTCGTCGGTGATGAACGAAGCCCCAGCACCAGGTAGGCATGCCTTGTCTTCCTTTCACCGAACACCGCACACGATCAGGCCTAGCGTAGAAAGCAGGTGTCTACAAACCTGTCTACAAACAACTTTTGCTTGGGCTAAGAATTCCTGAAGCGGACAGGAGCGTTCACAAATCCTTAAATCATGTCAGTTTTTTTAACCAGTTTCATCCACTATGCACTTTCTTTTCCGTAAACATTTCATTATAGCGTTAGGCGTTGGAAAATGATTTCACTGTTTTTGTACCGTGTTTGTATGAGATGACCACGACAGGAGACGGCGACAGCCACATCGATGTGGGCCTCCTGCAACACCGGCATCCTTTCTTTAGCAGGTCTGGCTCAGAGTTCACGTCTGCGAGCTGCGAGCTGGCGCGTGACCCAAATGTCAACATCACTAACGGAGATTGAGGAGGTCCATAGCTTGCTGATGACGGTTCACCTCGGCAAGCACTCCTAGGGTTGAGCATTTTAGATTGATAACGCAGAAATTTTAAAGAGGGAAATACGAATTTTTTTTTGTTCTTCTTCAAGTTTCATTCAGGACAAAGTTACATTGCCTTTGGGGCAACGGCTAAAGGTAAACCAGTTGCCTGACGCAGGCCCTGAAACCCTTAGCAGCAGATGATTTCGGCAAAACAATGCAAGCACAAGACAAAGAAGTAGAACGAAAGTGCAAAGAGAAAAAGCATAGGCATTGATACACGCTCCCGATGATGGTCACGTTTAAGATTTCCTACGCAGATGCTTACAATCCTGCATCAAAATGGATTCAATACTGCTAAAATACAGAAAAGTTGAATAACAAACATTTCATTAACGCGTTTCATTTAAAGAAACAATGAATGTCTGCAAAACAAATTCTGCGTAGAGGTACAATACGTTTTGATCAAACCAATTGAAAATTGTAGAAAAGAATATACTTCTTTATATTTGACTGACTTCTTCTAGACATAAACATTTCGAATAGTACGGGGTGTTCGTGCAGTAGATTAGGTAAGTTTGATGATACTTTTTGGTCACCATAACTCGCTCCTAATCTTCGCTCGGTTAATATTTTTGTAACTCATCGGGGCTCTTTTTTGCTCGCTACAAAAACAGTAATAAGCTCTCCGCATTGTATTGCCGCAATCTTTCAAAAAACGTACGTCTGGGTTTCTCTTAAGGTAAGAATTCTATGTTAGAACGGTGGTTTTTAGGAATTTAATTTAAGAATTTTAAGAATTTAAGAATTCCGAATTCTGTATTTAAAAATGTTGTATAGCGTAAGGTACGCGTTGAGTTTAATGATCCCTATAGAACGTAATTGTCGATTTGAAGTGTCTGTAAGGAGTCTAGATATGTTTTGTAGCAGCTGATCAGACTTTTTAACACTGATTTTGGCGGGAGTTCACGAGAGTATGGTGTATTACACGTTTTAAATTTGGTGGGAAATATTATCTCGGCCTGTTTAGTATACCTATGGCGCGTGAAATATCTCCCTTGAAAGCAAAAATATGTGATGACCTGGACAGATTTTCGAAAAATATAGCTTCCAGAAACCTAATTTTTGTGGTATGGTGCACGCTGTGTACCTTGAAATTTTAGATACAATTAAGGAGACAGAGTTTGCGTTCCTTTTGATTTGAAAAGCAGGTATTTTGATTTTCGTAACTTTAGCGGGATCTGTATTAGCTTAGACTTCAACATAAACGTTCTAACCAAATGCTAGCCTGTGTAAACAAGGCGTGCATCTTTATTCCTTAAAATAACGTACGTGGTGTCGTCTGCATATACCCTTGGAAAGGTAAAACCTTAGTTAAATACAGTAAAAATAGTATAGGTACGGGTACAAACAAAAGTTGAATTCATTACACAAACACAAAGAAATGAAAATTATTGAAAGAAAAATGACAAGCAGACAAGTTATGTAGACTTAGTGCGGCGTAGAGTAACCGTACAGCAGCCTCTAAAATTTGTCCACTTGGGGAAAAAGCTTCAGTAAAGACGGCAATTCGTCCCTTTCCGATGATGATTTAGGAATAAATAAATTAAAAAAAAGGACACAGTATGGTATTGCTGTACCAACGTTTTTCAAATGACCATTGCGAGAGGAAATGTAACCGTGGAATGACTAATGCACTCTTTATAACGTGTTAATCACATATGTTTTAATAAAAAAGCAGGTTCTCAAAATCTTTGTGTGCAATGGAACAGGCGGTACATTTTGGTGAGCACTATGCTGAATGACCTGTGGGGTTTGGTAAAAATAAAACGGGCTGCGTTGCTTCGTACTGCTTCAAGGCCGTGCATTAGCGATATAATGAAAGGGTCCCAAACTGAAGCAGCGTATTAAAGCTTGGTGCGGATGTCTCGCTCACACAAAAGAAGTTCAACATATAACAAAGCTTTTGAAAAGATTCGTTTTATATGCTTGAGCATAGTGTTAGCATTGGCCGCGACAGCAGCAACGTGAATATGAGCAGAAGTAGCGACATGAATATGAATAGCGAAAAGTTTGATGTGAGCCTTGATAGAACAAGGGCCACTATTAATATATAGGTAAAAGGAAGAGATATTTACGACGAGAGAAGCCTACTACGCTGCACTTAATCAAATTATTGATCATTTTTTTACAGCGAACCCCAGTTACATACCGCGTTAACATCTTCTCGCAGCCACACAACATCGTTGGTGCTTTGTATTTCGCGTTTACTGCTTAATCATCGGTGAAAAGTTTTATTGAGGATGCTAGGCTTACATGCAATTTGTTATTATAAATCAGAAAGAAAAGAAGGCCAAGCCTAAACACTTGGGGAACGCCAAGGTTTACGCGAACTGTTGAAAAGTTATGGCCGTTAAAATGACCGCATTGAAAGCTATTAGTCACATACTTCCAATCCACATTAAACCATTATGGTCAATGTTGAGACAACCTAAACTATCCAAAAGCAATTGGTGAGACACTTCGTAAAACGCCTCCCAAAAATTTAAACATATGCAAACAACATGTGAAGCCTGGTAGGGTACGGAAATAATGTCGTTCGAAAATGTTTATAGTAGTGTTTCTCAGAAAAATCTCTTCGTAAGCCTGTGTTGGATAGGAGTAAAAAATGAATACAAAGACTCATGAAACTTCTTTAGGTTGTATTATGTATGTTTCAAACCGCGCTGCGGCCTTATTACATTTAGAACCTTTCGCTATCAGCCATCTCCACAGTTCGATCGGTTTGAAATAAGGATAATAAGAGGAGGTGAATGTTTAAATCACTGCCCACTAACTACTTATAGTTGCAGTAATTGTAACAGCCCAAGAACGAATGAAGAAAAATTACAAAAAATTGGGACCATTCCATTTGGGTGTCTGTGCAAGTAACGAAATACATTGTTGTCACTGCGGATGGTTGGTGGTTTATAGTAACACGCCATCACTCTGCTAGATTAAACTGTCCGACAATACAGAATTGTAACTTCTGTTTCTGAACTGCTATGTACCAAATAGATTGTCCAACCTATAAATTTTGAAACTTTTAGGTTATTGTGATAGATCTTTCTGGCTACCAACAACACATCACCCATCATTATCAAGGGATGAAGGATTGGACGTAAAATGTTCCCGTGCTTACGTTTTCGCTTGTTTCTGCAATCGCATTTTTTTGTGTGGGTTATCCTCAGTTTTTTTATCGACCACCTTCCCAACAGAGTTAAATTGCTCGCCAGCTAGTTATGTTTTATCACTCTTAACCCGGTAATTCCTTGGATGAGTTTTTACTGTTGTCTGGTCTGAGGACAAACCTGCAATGTCATTGCCTTTGTTTGTTTGAAATTTGATTTTGTTCCAATTTCTTTCTTACCTCGCACGGGTAGCAAAGGGTGTTGTTGCGTACAATACAACTCACATAAGGACAGAAAACGAGCTTCGTAGATTAGGAAACAAACTCGCGTAGATGCCATTACAGGTCAAATAATGAAAAAAAAACTTTGACAGGCAATCCAATAAGACGAGATGACAACCTGTGTGCCAGCAGGCTAACAAAGTACATATAAAGCGATGGGTCTAGAACAAGGGGAAGGTCAACAACTCGATGGAGGAAGAAATAAGTAAATTCCGGAGCGAAGAATGGACCACAGCCGCCCAGGATGGGACCGGTTGAAGGTCAATGTGAGAGGCCTTCATAATGCAGTGGAGTAACTTAGGCTGTTGATGATGACGATGATTTGTTCTCACCGTTTTTCGTCAATGGCGTGACATCAAATGGCATTGGTAATTACACGACAAGTACATGACACGCGCCTCCGAATTCAATGGATGCATGGGTCATAAGGTATTCCGTAATAACATTAAGTATCAATGTAGGACTATATTTTCTCTCCCGTGTTTAGTACGCATTTGAGCAGATTCGACATCCTTTCCTCTATTTTACTAGCGGCGCGTTCTTTCCTTTGCAAAGCCAGAATTGTTGCGTTAAAATTCTTTCCTTACCATGTTTTTTTACATTCATTTGTTCATCAGGTCTATTATCTAAACATGCCAAAATGTCACAGTCCTCCCAATTCTCCTCAATGCCTAACACATTGTGGTGAATAGGTCCCGTCTTTGTTCTCTTAGCTTGGAATAATGCCTTCTCTAGAGGTTTTCGACAAGGTTATGCCTTCATTTAGTTACTCATAATCACTTCTTTTACACCCAAGTTAAGCAGGGTGATGGTTTGTGCCTGTTGGTAGAACATGAAAAATAATTGAAGCATTGGCACAACGGGACAAGCGAGTCAATGTGATACAGGTGTACACGTGATAACGTGCGTACGAGTTGCATGCTACGGCAGCACTTCCTCTGTACGAATGACACAAAGCACTGGGATTTTCGCACCTGCCATTCCTTTCTTCAGCCTTGTGGATGATTGCCATAGCGTGGACATTTACCTAGGTAATTTTTTAGGACTCGACAGTTGTGCTTCATTTTTTTGTTGTTACTGCAAAACGCCCTCCATATTATCAGGCAGCCTGTAAAGGTCTCTGCACTTAACGCAGCGTATTTCAGAATCTCGGACACGTTTGTCACCAGGCTTAGTGGTAACGGTTCTTTTTTATTTGTTTCAGTTGAATGGCCTTTTATTCGAAAAAATCGGCTCGAATAGTGATACGGCTATCCTGCATGTTTACGTCTCTATGCTTTTGTTGGGTGGTGGTTTTCTTGTTTACGCGCTTGGATATGGTCGGTATTCCTCTTTTGGTCGGTATGCCTCTGTATATTTGCTTTATAGCGAGGTAATCTGTCTTTTTTTCTTCTTGTGCTTTCGAATGCTTTGCTTGAAATCTTGTTTTTACATGGAGCAGGAATCAAAGAAATCACATTTTTATATTTTTTTGCTGGACTTTTTTGTGTATTTTGTTTCGCGGTAGGCTTAGTCGTGTTGGTGAGACCCTACGTATAGAATTTTTTTATACTTTGTTTCAGCTTCAGCGTTAGTTTTTTCTTTTGGTCTCACTTTTGTTCTCTGTTGAGGGGACATCGTTTCCTTGAAACACCAGCAGATATAAAAAGTTGGAGTCCTAAAACTCTGTGAAGAATCAGCGATGAATGTGGGTGCATTCCAATCAGTACATAAAACAAAAGACGCTGTTTTGTAATTTTCGCTTAAAAAATAAACCGAATGAAACTTCGAAGGAATAGAGTTTTAATTGTAACAGGAAAATATGGGTATGCCCTTTTTCTCTCCCGCGTCGTAGGCATCTTGCTTCTGTGTAACACCCCAAACGCAAACGCTCGACCATGGAGGGCAGAAGTCAGGTACAAACAAGGTTGATCTCAAATCTCCGACCAGTGACACGGGCATATCCACAGTGAGTGCAACAAGCTTTGCAAACCATGTACATCCCTCCGTTCCAGCTCCACCCACTCGGCACAACCTGCAAACGGTGATGTCCGCGTGCTTGGGCGTGTAAGACAGCAGTGAAATGTTCGCTTGGGAAGCCCTTCAAGCTGAGCAGAGACGCCAACTTAGAAGTTACATCAGAAGCCGCTTCGAGAAAAAAACATAAAACCACTTACTCTTAGGTGTGAAAAAGTTTGGTTCTAGGCCAATTTATTTATGCATGCTCCACGTTAGGTGAAGTAAATACTGGTTCACTCTAATAATAGTGAAGTACACTTCAAATTGTGGTCCCTCGATGCATCAATCAATTGTGTTTGTCGAATTTCTATAGGTAATTTTTTATCCACGAGCCTGACATAAGTCCCCAAACATTCTTACGGTGAAAGGCAATCAATTATACAGACTTTTCGAAACATGGTATTCTCTTTTGACGTGACGGTTTCCAAATTCGAGGTGGTATGATACGATTTACGTAATCCGCGACTTCTTTAAGCTCTCTTGGATACCTCGAGAAGTTTTCCCTCGTGGTCGAACTGTTCCGGAAGGTCTGTGAGCCTTCCAGGACCTCAATGTGACCACTGACGTTGTACACCGAAGCTTTAAAGCGACAAAAATAATTTGACGTAGCACACACTGTTATGAACCTCTCAAGAAACTTAGTACGCCTTTGATGATCCTCGGCAAGAAAGGCCTCCAACAAAGCTCCAAAGAATCCATGCCCTCGAACACGCGCTCCATGCTGGCAATATAACCAAACACATAACAGACATGTTTATAAGTCAACAAATGTCCAGACACCCCTGCAAACACAAACCTCCATTGTGCCCCAGAACTACCCAACATCCTTAGAATGAGCACAACGAGGAAGACAGAATTCACCCCTGATTATGAATTATGGATCGATAACGTGCCGATCGCCAACGTCCCGAATCTCCGCATTTTTGGCTTACACGCACTGAAGGACGGCACCAACTCCATCACAATCGAAAAAATTCTGGGCGTTCTGTCACAAATTACTCACCTTTTTCCACGAGAATATATATTTGTGAGGATACCTATGACTTGAATAACCTTCGTACCCTTCAAACGCCCGTGACGAGCCGAGGCAACTGCGGTGCGTCGTGTTCCGTTCTCAAAACGCCGAATGCGAACCACAGAACGCGCTCCAACGCCAAGCTTTCTTAGAAGGCCATAGTTAGCCTCTCCGTAATCTCGCGGAAACTTACAGAAGGGAATCTACAACACCCGGAAAGAGCTAATGAGTCCCCATTGCACGTTCAAATTGTCATACTCTAAACTCCCTTCGGCTACCCCTAGCTACAACAGCTCAGCTAAGCAACCCCACTATCGCACGGCCACACAATCAGTATTGCCATAAACATCCGCCCGTAACTCAAGATAGCACGCACTTATTCAATGATGTACCCGTTCAAACAATCACCACAAAAAAACCACAGCCCGTGCGCTGGAAAACCAGAGCATAAATTTTCCCGCACACCCTGCACGCCTTAAGCTTCGCAGGCAAGCACAAGAACCTTACCTCGGCTTCCGCCCTTCCCATCACCGCCTACGTGGCTCAAGCGCTAGTCATCGAAATAGGAAATACCAGTGGCACGGAATTCATCACCACCTACACAAAACCTCAGAGTGCATGCATAACATTCACCTAACGAGCATTTATGAACACACCCTGCGCGTCCTCCAGGTTACCCCTTCCTTCCTAAAATTATCATAATCTTGACCATCCAAACTCTTCTCTGGAGGGAGGAGAAAAAATGATGAAAGCTCGCAAAAATGAAGAGAACTGTAAGCACCCTTCGCAACCATCGCGGTTGTTTTGGTCCACAATTGCAGCCGATTTCCTTCTTCGCTTCCGCAACGACCCTTACCCCATCATTTTTGTTATAAGTCGGAGCTTCCTTCATTTTCGGAAGTGACAGTCATTCTACGTCACTTTGTGGGAGCTTACGCTGCATCATGTCTTTCTCGTTTTGTGCAAGTGCTTCCACGATTACCGAGAACGCCGCACCGCAGTCAATCTTGTTCCGAGCAAGTTTTGCCATGACTAGGGCGAATGCTTCAGGTTTTTGCCTAAGTTTAGCCCACCTCGCTATGTGAGCATGCTTGGCTTGACAAAAGTGAGCCACAGATGCTGGGCAGTCGTTGTGAGGCACGCACATGCAAACGCTCGGCATTTTCATGCTTTCTTACTGTCGGGTGGTAGCCGCGAGGCATAATCTTACGAGCGCGTGCTCGGCACTTGCTTGATATTTATAACTACGGACAAGAAAAAATGATAATTTGCTGAACAGAATCGCTGTTAACAAATCGCCTGCCATTGTGGCCTGTGTTAGAACCAACCAATAATGATGATGTTAGGAGTTTAATGGCGCAAGGCCGACTAAGAGCAAAGAGCGCCAAACAATGGTGATTACATGAAAGTGGCATGGAAGTAAAAGTAGAATATTTCAGTAAAAATAAACCAGGTAAAATACAACGTAATGAAGATGTCTGGTGTAAAGGGCCAGGTTGTCAACATGCATGATAAGAAATGAGATGTAAAAATTTTACGCCCGTAAGAAACTCGAAAACGCGTTTGATTGAAAACATGGCTTCACCTCCTACGAAGTATGACGGGTGTGGTGGAATATGTCGCGTGTGTAGTTGTGGGAAGTATTTGTGTCGTGTTGTGTCAAGTGCCTTACATTGTATAAGGATGTGGATCACGGATAGGGCCTCTCCGCACCTGCTGCACAGAGGTCTTCGAGACCCCGTGAGAAGGTGCGAGTGCGTTGCATGAGTGTGCCCTATCCGTAATCTAGCCAAGGCGACTTCAGTGCGTCTATTACGTGTGTCGGTGGTTTATGGTCCCAAGTGTGGTTTTATTACGTGTAACTTGTTGTCTGTTTGTTCACTCCAGTGTGTTTGCCATGTTTTGCGAAGTTGTTGTCTGATGTGTGGTTTCACGTCGGTGTAGGGTAATGTGGTTATGTCTACTATATTCGTGAGTGTAGCAGCAGCAGCCATTCGGTCCGCTGCTTCGTTCCCGGTTATACCACAGTGGCCAGGAACCCAGCAAAGAACCAGTTCAAATTTGCGTACATCCACAGACATAATACCCTTGACGATCAGATTGACAACGTGGTTTTTCGAAGGCATTATTGACGACAGTGCCCGCACAACTCTGAGGGAATCTGTATAGATAATGGATTGTGGGATGTGGCTTTGAAGTATATGATTGACAACAAGAAGTACACCGTAAGCCTCTGCCGTAAAGATACTAGTATGACTATTCAGAGTTTTGGTGACACTAAGGCCGGGCCCATGCGCCGCGCAGGACACAGAGGTAGAAGTCTTAGAGGCATCCGTATAAAATTCAGAGCACTCATACTTCTGCTGCAAATACAAGAAATGCTGCAGAATCGCACATGTGGGAGCTCGGTTTTTATCTACTTGAGTGAAAGATGTGTCGCATGATACAGGGCGGAGATGCCATGGTGCTATAAAATCGGTTAGAGAACTTTGGATTGTATTGTAAAAGGAGACAGAAAGCTCTGACGCTTCCTCTCTAACTCTGTAAGAGAAGGGCGCAGAGAACGATGGTCGATTTAAAAAAGGAGTTCAGTCATGGACGTATCATGAAAAACTGATTTAAAAGGATGGTGAGGCATGGATGAAATTTTAAAAGCATAAAGGAGATCTGTGTATGCTCGCTGACATTGTAGGTTCCATTTGTTGCACTCCACATATAGGCTTTCGACCGTGCTAGTGCGGAAGGCGCCACACGCCAGCCGGAGCCCGAGATGGAGCACTGGGTCCAGCATTTTGAGGTATGTTTTACTTGCTGACCCATAAACAATGCTACCATAGTCCAATCGTAGAACCAACCAATCAGTTTCACCCCAACGTGACTGATTGTATCAATGCGTAGGACGGGGTCATGGACTCCGTGATTAATGTGGCTTTCTTGGAGTATTTCTAGTGCATAGGCACGGCGGGATCTAGTATTGACGAGGACATGTCATCGCCCAACCACCGACGACGCGCAGCACGCCGCTGACGAGTCAGAAGACGAGCAGAACCGGTAACGCATGAATGCAATTTCTTTATTGAAGAATAACACGCATCTATGCTGGTCGCCTTCTTTGCCGTGTGAAATCATTGGACCGGTGATTGTTTTTATGTCTACTTTGAAATATAACTGTGTCACTCGGCGCAAACAACCACGAAACACAATTTATTTCAAGGGTACAGCAAATAAATACAGCAAACATGCACACCGCAAAGACCTTGAAAACTTTTCTGAGATACCATCTCGGACAGGTGACTTTGGTAATACGGAGCTAGACGTGTTGAAGCTCGTACTTCCCAGCAGACGTTTTTTCAAAAGTATCTTCTTCAAGATCTAGCCCGTCATATGAAAATGCTACAGATCGTACCCAGGCGATGTTCTTTCCACCGTGTATGGTCGCTGCTTACTGGCGCTTCTTGAAGTGCTACCTCCCAAACTATGTGGCTATACATTTAACTGACGGCCAATATTTTCGTGAGCAACCTGCGTCAGAGCACTTATGTGCATGGCTGCAAAATATTTCCCATTAAAACTAAGCAAATCAACATTTTGAAGGCCGAGTTGGTTCGCGAGGCAAAATGAAAGCCTCATCCGATTGTAAAACAAGTCAGTGGTCACAGAAAAAGACCGGCATTAGTTAAAATAGTTTTCGGAAAGGAGCGATGCAGAAATGTAGATTATGTCAGCACGTGCCGTGTACTTTCTTTGAAGATGACGGAGCAAGCAAAAAACTCCGCCGAGCAGTATGGTACAATTCAGGCACATACTTCATTAGGAGGAACGCTAAGACATGAACGCTAAGGTTTCGAGATGTGGTAGGCCCAGTACTGTTGTCAGGTTCAACAACGAGCTCCAAAGAGACCGTTAACAGAACAGAGTAGTGAAATACAAAACGGGTTCTATTTATACGATGATTGCATCTTAAGCGTTTGTGAAGCACCACGATGCACCAAACAACTGAAAATCACAACACATAACGCGTCCTTCAGCACCCACACATTCTGAGAGGGATTAAGACAGTCTTTTTACAGGAATATGAAACAGCCAGCTGAGAAACAGATAAAATGCAAAACACAGATCCTCAACATCTATGAGAAAACGCCGTATAGCTCTGACAGTCTCATTCACACTCTCAATCTTCCTTTACTTCAGATCATTTAAATGTACACAAGAGCAAAACAGTAACCTGGCCACCCTTAGCTCTTTTAAATGCGGAGCATTTCTTAGGCTCGCCTGGTCCTCCGTCGTTGATGGCGGCGCCGTCCACACGCTCACTGCGAATGCGCAACTCTCTTCCTTACACCCACAGCTCCGCGATACTTCACTATAAAAAAAATTACACCATCTTCCCTTGGGGAACCCTGATGAGGATGCGAAGCATCGTGGCGGTTCCGTGTGGTTCCATTGTGTTGCCGTTATGTTGAGTGATCTGGTTTTTACTAGCGATAGAGGGAATTCCGCGTCCGGGTCCACACCGGTGGCAAAGGCACGCAAGTGCTGTTGTCTTACGGTGAGTAGGCGGCGGTTCTCGAGGCGCCGAAACTCGTCCATCATGTTCTTGTCGATGTTGTCTCTGTGGTAGAATCGGTTGTCTCCGTCAGCTTTGGTGAGGTAAAGGTTGTTGACATTGGTGCACCGGCTGAGAGCAATGTACACGCCCTCCTCTTCGCAGCTTCGTCCTTTCGTTCTTCTTCTTCTTCGGCGGTTCCCCTACGTGAAGATGACGACGGTGGTTGAACGCGAACCTATCTCGTGATGGATTCTTTGGATTGCCAATCCCTAGGGCCATCCTGCCACAATCAGCATCAGAGGCGCTGCGGATGGGGCTGGTTGAGCTGCAAGGCGCGTGGCGCTTCCCGCCACAGCTTTCCAACGGGAAATTCAGCATTCCCCTCTAAAGTTTTCAGTTCGGCGTTTCAGTTGACGTTCAGCTTCGCGTGCCTTTGTTGTATCAGTAGCTTCTTGACGTAGTTTGAATGAGTCAAGGACATAAGGCGCGTTCGTAGCACTTGCTCCTGTCCCGGATTTGTAGCGTAGTGGGAAGAGCACCGCGTACCTCCCGTTGCGGCCAGAGAGTCGTAGGATCGAAACCGGGCGCCGCTAACTATTTCTTTTTTTATAGTGTGGTATCGCGGAGCTGTGGGTGTAAGGAGGAGAGTTGCGCATGCGCAGTGAGCGTGTTGACGGCGCCGCCATCAACGATGCAGGACCAGGCGAGCCTAACAAATGCTCCGCATTTAAAATACAATAGTGAAACTTTCAGGCAAGCAGTCAGGCATGTTCTCTGCAATGCGCGCAGCATATCTTTTTGTCATGCACCCTGTACACGGCCTAACAGCGCTAATGGCACTAGCTTATTGTGGAAGCTGTGCGAGACGTCGGGATGGCATCAATAACGTAGGCTGCTGTCTAAAAACCGACTTTTACATACTGTTTTTGTTTCGGTCATGTATGGCAAGAATGGCGCCACTGACATCTGTGCGACGTAGTTAGGTTGCCTACGTAGACCGGCCGATGACTCTGAAGAAAGTGCTGTCTCAATAGCACAGCCAATAACGGTCAACTGGCGCTTCTAGGTGCAACGTCAGTGCCCACCGGCACCTATTCTTTACGAGCGCAGAGCAGCTTAAACGTCATTTGCTGTATCTAGAGCTTATGCACCGTCATTTGCATAAATTACTTATCTTGATGCCTTCTGTGGGGAATGAATACGCGGTATAACATGTTTTTATCGCTCAGATCACAGTTGCATGAATCTTTTGAACTAGTTCGGGCTAGAAACTAGAACAAGAAAAATGCTGTTTGGGGCCCCAGTTTACACTCTTACTGCTTTCGAAACGTTAAAATGAAATATACTGATGGTGAATCTTTCTTGCCAAGCACTGCACTGTTGCTGCCCTCAAGATTCCCTAGTCAATATCATGGCAATAGTAGTCCCCGATAACAAAATAGCCCAGACGAGGAATTGGGAATGCAATGCGAATAAGAAAATGTAAAGAAGCGCCTGTAAAAGAGCCGTACGACGCAGCTACCGGTAGCCAATAACTAGAATGTTTCTGCACGCAAGAAGTACTAGTTCAACGGTAGAAAGTTGAAAGCTTTTACAGGAATTTACAGCATGAGATGGCAGGAAATCTTAAAACAGTAAATATCATCACCTCTTCGTCCGTTCCCATTTAGACTGTCAGCGGAAATTGCTGTAGTTGTGGGGCCGGTCACTATCGTGCCCGAATAAAAACGTCAATGTTGGTCCTCTTATCTACCATGAAGGTTTGCCCCCCTTCTTTTTTTGTCTGTAATAAAGTCGTGAGCAGTAAAAACCTGGTTTGGTATGCCGTAGACTGATTCTAGTAGGTATAGAGTAGTAGTAGACTCTAGTAGGTAAATACACAGCGGTTCTTACGGCTTTGCGGTTTGATGCTGCATGTGCCTTTATCTTGAACTATTTGTTTTTGCGAACAAACCACTGGTCGACACAGATTTCGGAGGATGATAATTTGGTCTCCTGCGAATAGAAAAAAAACGGTTTTGGCAATCTGAAAAGTGTGTAATAGTCCTCGCGTACAGAGCAAAACGGGTGTGTGACCATTTGACATGCGTGAACGATTATTGCCTTGTCTGAGTGTAGACTAGGAAATTGTTACCAGACGCATGGCCGTAGTATGGAAACAACCTAATTTGTGGCATCATTAAATTTTTGAAGAGGTTACAGACACTTCAGGTCTTTCTTCTTGATTCAGCTCGTGTTCATTACCGACATGAAAAATGATTAAAACCATGTCAGTGGCGATTGAGAGTCTCCGACTGTTCGAATTTTCGGTCAGTGTGGCAATGTTGAATGAATAGTTAGACATTAAGAGCACAGACACGGACTGGGTCATCAAAGAATTGCGCGCACGGACAGTACAAAGGAACGTTCGTTCACAATAATGCTTTCAGCAAGCTTCAAACGACGTAGGGAATCAAGAGGCGGTTGTCGTTCATTCCTGCCACTCTCTTTCTTAAAACAGGGACCACATTGGATTACTATTTTTGCGTCTCTCATATTTAGATGTCTTATAAACTATTCGAATGGAAAGCGAGACGATCGTCATCACCACGTCCTAACGCGCCCTGTCAAAAAATTTCACGCTCTTTCGCTAGCTCTCACAAGATTTTCTCTGCACGCCACCAACACACTAGTCACTGTCCAGACAAGGGTCAGTAAAAATTGTCCTACACAACTTAAGGTGTATTGGGCAATCACGCTTCGCGGGCCATCTAGTAAACCTTGAGCATGGTATAGTCAGTCCAGCGAGCCCCACGTTTTGAGAAAGTCTGTTACGAATCTTACACCCAAGGCATACCACAATGGTAGAACTGCAACTTCTAACGCATGGGTAGTATCTTGGCCACAGGCTGATTCATGCATTTTGACAGACAGCATCAAAAAATGTCATCACCACTACAAAGTCTGCTTGCGATCTTTGCAGGTGAAAGCTTAGAGATTTTTATGAAATACCTGTTTACTGCTAAATGGCATTTCTGTCTCTTCCTTTTCGTTTCTGTGGCTTTTGGTCCGAGTCAATGAGTCAGGTGAAGTTTATATGCAGGCCAAAATTTCGCCAGAATCATACTCTCATGTAGCTGGCGTGCTCCTGTTCTGTTGATAAGGCTGTCAGAGTCACTTTTCACGCCTCATGAAACATCCAGGCCAGGCTCCTGAATCATTACCTGGTCTTTTTTGGTTATAAACTGTACTAAGGTGTCATATTTTTCTATTCAAACTTCTAGATTCAATCAAACTTTGCTCTCGCCGATCGTCATGTTTGATTGTCAGTTCTGTCCGTTCTCCATATTGTCTAAAAAAATCCACTGCTTTCTGAAGGCGGTGTATTACCCGTCAAAACTCTCAATTCCTTTCCATCCCTTATGTGAGGGTCGGAAGAATGCAACGTTTCTGACATCTGTGGCAGCGAGGTCAGCCTGCAGATATGCGTGGTGGCGACACGACAGACTCAGCTCCCACTCCTCAAACGCGGGTTGCAACCCCACAGAAAAGTGCTTTTTATATGCTGTTTGTCGTCGGGGCCCCTTTCTGCACCACACAAGTACGACGACTAAGATTATTTTTGCAGAATGCGGAGCAGAAGGTTTTTGTCCTTTAAAACTCATCGGCTCAAACCAATTCATTTTACGTGCACACTGCATTCAGGGAACACCGATGCGAGGGAATCCACTTTGAATTTCAAAGGAAAATGACATATGCGCACGCATATGCTGCTACATCTCGTGGGCGTTATGTGAGTTTGCTGAATGAATAGACCCAGCTCCACATTTGCGACGAAATGTGGTGCTGCCGCGAAATGCAAAAACTCTGATCCGTCGTATCCGCTTCGGCGTTGCCGGCAAAAATCTTCTTTTTAGTTCAAAGTTAAGTGTGTAAGCTCGCCATCTTGCGCACGCGGGGAGCCTGAGAAAGATGTTTCCTAAACGTTATTATATTACCCATTATACTACCGGCAAAGACGTCAACTGTACTACAAACTACCAGCAGCGAAGAATTGTTCGGTGTGTCTGGAAGCCCTATTGGGTCCATGGCTGGTGCTGGCCGTCAAAATAAAATTATCCGTGCCTAAACTGCATTCTTTAACTCGACAGGTATAGCTTCAAAATTTTATCCGGCAGTGTGCGGCTTTCCCCGCGAACACCATCTAGACCTGACGAACTTCCTCGTAAACTTATGGGTTGACCGGATCTGTGACCCTTCATTTGGTGAAATATAGTATCCGCGGGCATATTGGCTTCCGAAATCTCCACTGAATAAACCAGTTAACCTGCCTACCAACCAACACACGAAAATGCACATTTATATCATCTTGGCATGCATTTTGAGCTATCTTCACAATGGTTCCATAACTGCTGCAGAAGATTGTGCCGTAATGATTACAGATGGCATGAGTGGCACTAACAGGAGTCGAAGGAATCCAAACACAGATGTGAGGGAGCACCGAAGTAATCTAGTTTGAACTGCACACCTACGCCACAGAAAACACGGCTTTCAAGCTCCACTTAGGTCTGGGTACGTCCCCTGAATGCCAAAGAAATGCGGCTTCTGCTTACGACAGTTTACTTATACATGTCCTCTGTGCTCAGCTAATACATGATGTTCTCATGGTACATATGCCTAACTAAATACCATAAAATTGTTCTGAGTGGGCTTTGACGTCGGCGGTACCCGCACTACGAGATTGGGCAATCAAAAAATTACACCATCTTCCCGTGCGGAATCCTGATGAGGATGCGAAGCATCGTGGCGGTTCCGTGTGGTTCCATTGTGTTGCCATTATGTTGAGTGATCTGGTTTTTACTAGCGCCAGAGAGAATTCCGCGTCCGGGTCCACACCGGTGGCAAAGGCACGCAAGTGCTGTTGTGTTACGGTGAATAGGCGGTGGTTCTCGAGGCGCCGAAACTCGTCCATCATGTTCTTGTCGATGTTGTCTCTGTGGTAGAATCGGTTGTCTCCGTCAGCTTTTGTGAGGTAAAGGTTGTTGACATTGGTGCACCGGCTGAGAGCAATGTACACGCCCTCCTCTTCGCAGCTTTGTCTTCTCGTTCTTCTTCTTCGGCGGTTCCCATACCGGAAGATGACGACGGTGGTTGAACGCGAACCTATCTCGTGATGGATTCTTTGGTTGGCCAATCCCTAGGGGCATCCTGCCACAATCAGCATGAGAGGCGCTGCGGACGGGGCTGGTTGAGCTGCAAGGCGCGTGGCGCTTCCCGCCACAGCTTTCCCACCGGAAATTCAGCATCCCCCTCTAAAGTTTTCAGTTCGTCGTTTCCGTTGACGTTCAGCTTCGCGTGCCTTCGTTGTATCAGTAGCTTCTTGACGTAGTTTGAATGAGTCAAGGACATAAGGCGCGTTAGTAGCACTTGCTCCTGTCCCGGATTGGTAGCGTAGTGGGAAGAGCACCGCGTACCTCCCGTTGCGGCCAGAGAGTCCTGGGATCGAAACCGGGCGCCGCTAAGTATTTCTTTTTTTATAGTGTAGTATCGCGGAGCTGTTGGGGTAAAGAGGAGAGTTGCGCATGCGCAGTGAGCGTGTGGACGGCGCCGCCATCAACGACGCAGGACCAGGCGAGCTTAAGAACTGCTCCGCATTTAAAACATCCTTCAGAAGCCGAAAGCCTATTCGAAACCTCCCGACACCTGGCTGGGTGTGGCCACCCGTACCCCCCACGTACGCACTCGGGAGAGTTGCTCTGTAAAGATGACAGCTGCGTACTCCAGGTTCAATGCCGCCTCACCAATTTCAGCGGCTTCCTATATTGCATTCGTATTAAAAGCACGCCAAATACCTCACGTTCTCTTACTAGTACTTTTATGCAAAGGAAATTGTAATAAACGCACACGTGATCAATGTTGTCACAATCCAGTAATTCTATCGGTTAGGTCCTAATTTACACTACTGAACTGGTGTAGATCCCACAGCCTGATTGCTATTCACCGCCCTACATCTATGTTTTTTTTTCAAGCAAGCAAATGCCAAACCGAAGAATATTCTGCAATATGCATATAGTACACAAATTGCTGATCTCCTTTGCCAAAAAAACTCCGCATGTTTGTCAATGTTGTAAAAACTGCGCGTGGGAGACAAGACAAAAAGGAAGGCACAGTGGTGGCGCAGTCCTATCCCTTCCTTTTTGTCTTGTCTCTCACGCACAGTTTTTCCACCTATGAAATGCAGTACCAACTAGACATACACCATGCTTACAGAGCATGTTTATGTTTGTTGATTTACTGCCACCTATTCAGGACATTTAATGGAAAATAGGGCATAGGACGATGCCGATGGTCCGGTTTTGCATTTCCTTGTTATTGAGCTGTGATTAGAAATCATGTGGTGGGTTCTATGCCAGTAGTGTAAATTAAGGCCGGTAAACACTGACCTTACATTCTTCTCGAAATCCGTCACATATTCTTTCTTATATGTGCTGTACGCTTCAACCAATCCAAATATACCATCGAAACTCGCTCCTTCAATTCACTTTAGAAATAATTTTTTGGAGGAGGCAACGTCGACAACGAAGGCCTTTTGGCAAATTGTCCTGCGTCTGGTGAGGCAATAAAACGGTTGCTCTATATAAGCGACTGCACTATTATGCAGTTGATTCAAACTATTGTAAAACAATTTGTCGAGATTCGAGAGCGACTGGTTCTCAAAATTCGGTTGCTTGGAATTTCACTGAAAAAGTAAGTACGACGTAGAGACTGCTACTTGGGCAAGGGGATTTGTTATTCTCCTTCCTATATATTAAACGTTCAACGCAATAGTGTTCACTGCTTGCGTTCCGTTAAGGTTATGTTCAAACATTGACAGACTTAAAATATTCACGACCGTCGTGGAATGCCATGGATGTACAACCACGTTCAATTACGCAATATCACCACAGCACAAAGTCATTTAGGGTACAGCGAAGTGTGAGGGCTCAGTTTTTGAAACTTAGGTACTTCCGATATACATTAGGTGGTCGATGGGATAAAGGAGACAGAAACTGTTTTAGGATTGCAGTGTGTTCCAATGAAATTATTCCATAGTTACACAGAGGGTGAAACCTTCACCACTACTGAACGGGTCGCTAACTGCGTCACTCGCCAGTATTATCCCTGTTTAATACTTCACTGGGAGCTAATTGGTGATGGCGATTTTATATCTCACACAAGTTTGGTACATTCAATCATTTATTGTCCAATCGGGTTGATGGTGTGTCCCACCATAGCAGTGTTTGTTTCAACTGTAAACGAGGCTTTTACTTCTGCGAGGCAGAGTCTTCGGCCCGCGCCATGGCATCTTCTGCACGGAACATGATTCCGCCGGTTCCACCGACTCCACCTCCTAGAGCGGTGCCCGGGGTAGCAAGCACGGCTGCAAACGGAGAAGCATTGGAATAAGGAAGATTTTCCTACACAAACTTTTCGTCAATAAGTTTGGCGTGTGGCACCTGAAACAGGGATTTTGCTCCAAAGTTACCTGGCTTGTCATGTCGCTTAAACACAATCTTGAAAAACCACTTTGTATGACGCGTTGGATATTCATGTGATTACCTTCGTCACTATATTGGCGGTGAGACGTTTGAGCGCGCCCTCCTCTACCCCCCTCCCTGGCCAGGACATCAGCTTAGGGATTCGCGCCGCTGTCGTTTGCTAGACTCCACTTGTAAGCGGCAGCAGTGCCTGTGATAGAAATCGCCCTCCCGCTTTGATGCTTTAGTGTACTGAAAAGCGTAGTTCCAGTAATTTGCGTCTTTTTTTCAGCTCATTACACCTCTGAATAATTTCAAGCTGTGTCTCGCACAACCTTTCAACAAGCAAGGAGAGAGAGAACAACTTTTTTCAGAGTATTGGTCAGAACATTGACGATAACTCGTCCTTTCTAGCTTATTTGCGAGGTACAGTGCTCAGAAACTCCTCGATATGTATTCAAAATGCGTAGGCTTCCCTACACTATTTTTGAGTTTCTCTAATGAAGCCTTCCCAGTCTAATGCTGCGCACCAAGCAGTGGATGTATTCTATTTATTTCGTTATTGTTTAGGTTGTATCAAATGAACGTTCTTTTTTTTTCCCGTGCCCAACAAATCAATTTTTCTGCACCGTCACAAACACCTTATTAGGAGGTTTGGGGAAATTGGGAGGCTCAAAAAAGATCTTGTGGATATTTTAGTCAGGGTGTATGTAATTCCCTTTTTCACAGAGCGGCTTTTGTTATGGCTGCGTGCAAGAAGGCGCATATTCGCAGCGTCTATTGTTTATTCCTATGCAAATACAATGTGAAGGTTCGTGCTACGCCACCACGATCGCGTCTCAGACAACGTTGCCCAGAGTACTTGAAGGTGGTTTTGCGCTCCGAATTTCTATCGTAACCATCATTATAATAACGAACTGACCTTCAACCCGAACAGTTATGACATTATTTCGGTGTTCAAGGCTTGATGTACTCGCTACCGAACGGAATAAATAGTACGCATGCCGGTTTCCACAATAACAAGAACCGAGTCGTTCCGGTGTCCGCCCCTAGGCGAGACAATTCATGCCTGTTGGTGGATCTTCCTATTGCAATTATTAATAAATACAGGCATTCATTTATCGGAACGAATAAATATGTCCAAGCAGCTCTTTATTGTTTTCCTAACGATTCCAGGCGTAAAGAACAAATCCTGGTCTACTCGGGATGGTGTTATGTGAATTGAAGAAAATTACGCTTACTTTGTTCTCCTAGAGTGCCCCGCCCAATAACCAGCTGGAGTTTACTGTTAAATAAAGTTTTCTTCTCCTACTTCTACTCCTCTTCCTCTTGAGTGCACTTTTACTATAAGGCGTATCTGAATATTGGGACGATATGGCGGTGGGAAATTTCCCGAAATATACCTCCAGTTTAGAATAAACACTGCTCTACTGTATTTGTACCGTAGACGTGATTCGTTGTGCTCAATATTATAAGCCTTCATATAGTGGTTAGAAGACTGGCATCAAATCAGCACTCGCCTATACACACATTAGGTTATTTGGAACTCAACGTACTGTATTATGGCCCATAGTGCATGGCGGCATACTTTTATGCTACGACAACGTAGAGTGATTCTATGCAATATATTAGAACGTTCGGTGAGGTGCAAAAACTCTTTTACCTTGCATACAATTACCGGGAATTGTAATACCTTCTGCTGAAGACGACAGCGCAGAAGGCCTAGATTTTAGAAGGGTATGCTGACGGGCCAGTTGGTACATTGTTAAACTAAGAAAAACAGCGCAAACGACGGGACGAAGAAAGGTAAGACTAAACCACAGGCGCTGACGAACAACTGAGCGCTTTATTGCAGCAGAAAACATACTATAGAAAAAGTAAAACAACAGAAGGACCGATAATGACCTAGGAGATATCACATCGGAAAAAAAAACACGATATCTCGTAAACATGAACCGCCACGTGCCGATACAAAGTCTAAAGGTCAAGATAGGAACAGCATTTCCTTTTCCAGAAGGGAAACTGATGCCTCACTAATACAAGCACCTCCTTTCTTTTTGATCTTGTACGCTTCAAAGATTTCCCGCTCTCTTCGTCCAGGATACCGCGCGAGAATCACGCAGTCATGGAAGAGGGGGGCGCAGGCGCAGGAAGCGCAATGCGTTGCCAAGGTGGTACTTGATGATGTCCTTACATTGTTGGCATGCTCCCTCAGGCGATCATTGAGGCAGAGGCCTGTCTGCCCGATGTAAGTGCGGCCACACGGTGACAAAGGAATTTCATATACGACGTTTTCAACACATTCAACATAGCGTGTCATGTGATTTTTCACGCATGTGCTTGCCTTCGGTGTTTCAGCATTGACCCGCTTGCATGTTCGGCTCGTATTCTCTGCACCTAAAAACTGGGCCGATTATGCAAGCGGGTCAATGCTGAAACACCGAAGGCAAGCACATGCGTGAAAAATCACATGACACGCTATGTTGAATGTGTGGAAAACGTCGTATATGAAATTCCTTTGTCACCGTGTGGCCGCACTTACATCGGGCAGACAGGGCCGCTGCCTCAATGATCGCCTGAGGGAGCATGCCAACAATGTAAGGACATCATCAAGTACCACCTTGGCAACGCATTGCGCTTCCTGCGGCTGCGCCCCCCTCTTCCATGACTGCGTGATTCTCGCGCGGTATCCTGGACGAAGAGAGCGGGAAATCTTTGAAGCGTACAAGATCAAAAAGAAAGGAGGTGCTTGTATTAGTGAGGCATCAGTTTCCCTTCTGGAAAAGGAAATGCTGTTCCTATCTTGACCTTTAGACTTTGTATCGGCACGTGGCGGTTCATGTTTACGAGATATCGCGTTTTTTTTCGATGTGATATCTCCTAGGTCATTATCGGTCCTTCTGTTGTTTTCCTTATTCTATATATATGTTTTCTGCTGCAATAAAGCGCTCAGTTGTTCGTCAGCGCCTGTGGTTTAGTCTTACCTTTCTTCGTCCCGTCGTTTGCGCTGTTTTTCTTAGTTTAGCCTAGATTTTGTTTTGGTCTTGCATTTTCGCTGTTTTTGGTTATTAGCAGCTGCCTGTCCCTTTGTTCGAAAGAGTGCTGAATGCAGAAGCTGACACCTGGCTCCGACCATGGCCGCTAGATGAGAGGGCACGTAAGGTCTAGCGGCCTTGCTACGACTCATCACGCTCAGCACAGGACCGGACTCGCAAGAAATGGGGCAACTCCGGCGATGTTTCTTCTGTAGCGGTGTCTAAAACTGTACTCGAAATTACGCCTTGAGCTAGTGCATGCGATTTTAAGTCTATTATTATGATAAAAAGTTACGGACGCGCAAAATCTGGTGCGGACAAGCATCAGATGTGAACCGAGCCCAAAAGAATCAGCAGGTAGAACGAGCCGGAGTGAAGCAGACGACAAATGCGAGAATCCCTAAGCCGATGTCTTGGAGGCACTCTTCACAGCGCCGCCCGTTGTCGTGCTCAACGTCAATAACTAGCTAATTTGGAGTTACCAAAACCCTATTGCTGAAGGACGTGTCCACGCGCCCAGGCTATCGGCCACTTTCACTTCACCAACATTTACATGCACGTAGGGGATTGAAATATTTCCTATATTCACGACCAGCTCTGGTCTCCAATACCAGTAAGAAGGCGGTTTCTGCACCTTTGTTTGAAAAAATCAGATTCAATTGACGGACGTATGTAGCGGCACTAGATTTGTTAGACTAGTACGTATGGAATTCACTTCGGTACGTGTAACCTAGACCGCAAAGACACCGTATTGCCGCAGGAATTAAACGTTTGTCTGGGAGATTTTCACTGTAATTGCTTCCACAAGTGCGGGATCATAAATATTCAACGGCGATAAAATAATTGTTAAAAATAATTACAATAAAGTGCGTATTTCCGTATTTTGAAATACACTAAGCCCTGCCCAAGGAAATGAATGTCTGTGCTTTATTGTGCCCTAGGGAAGCAGAGGAGCATAATTCATATCCTACTTTTCCGCTGAAATATGCACGGGTGATGTGTTGACGATTTTTTGAATTGAAGAATATCCCGGGGAACCCGGGTGGTTATTGACGGCAACCTTCTGCCGCCACCTTCCTTACCGTGGAGGCATTTGTTTGACAAACGCAAACTTTGAATTGCCGGTGAACTCCTCAACTAGCTTTTGGTCAGCCCGAGGGAATAACTGCAGCTGTTAACGAAATGTTGATAAATATGCGGATCAAAGCGCCAAAGAACACCGCTGATCTCATCTATCCGTTTTGTAAATTTTAGTTCTTGGTAGCGAAAAGGTTGATACGCAGTAGAGGAAGGAAGCGAAGCGGGTGTGCCACAGCCCCACACTAGTCGCGATGCCACGCTTTGAGGCATAACGCCGTCAGAAGGTATCCCGTGCGCGATGTGAAGAGTGTGGCGTTCCTTCGCCAGTAGTAAAGCCGAAATATGTTTACCTAGCATTAGGCCCTAACATATAAACTGACGCCTAATGTAACAGGTGGAAGTTAGATTGGGGTCCACCGGCACCCATTTAAAAAATAAAGTACTACTATGTAGTGTTAGCGATTTACGTCATATAGTATGCAAGCAAAACGTGGCCCTAACGATTGCTTGCCCGGCAGATACCGTCGCTCCTTTCTGTTTAACTGGCGAAGTGATGCTTACAAACCTCAATAGAACCTCAGTGCGGTAATCTACCGGGCCATATAAACATAAATGTAGACTATAGCTGCTGTGTTTACTGCAGACATTGTTGAGGCTTGCAGTACTTGCATACATCAATGACTTACAGAGCTAGCCCCTGAGGTGAACCATAAAAAACCGTGCTCCTACTTGGGACCTTCCAAGCGTACTTTGATGTCCAGCCAATGTCTGCCCATGCAAACTAGCGCAGGCACACCTTGGGTTACTGGGAAGGGCTTTATAAGCAGGAATTCACGCTTTTTCTACACAATACATTGTTCCATTTATATTATTCGGACAAACAGGCGTTTAGAAGCTAAAAAGTGCCTTACAGTTTTTCCAGGTATAGATCTGGTTCATTTTCAATGTTGCTTTGCAGATATTTGGTACGAAAGTAAAAACACATAACCAATGTTGGTCCACTTTTCTTGTGCTTGACAAAAAAGAGGAATAATGCTATCTACTCGAAAAACCTCCGAAGCACCTTCGATGAAGAGCTACGTAAAAAAGTGCACTGTTACCCAGGATGATGGCAACCACGACCAGAATCTGGATTCCAAGGAGGCGGAACATGGCGGTATTGGTGGCTGATATTAAAAAAGAGAATTTATTAAAAATGGTATTATTACGATTAGTACATCATGATCCTGTAAAAGTTATTTCAATAACTTTCAGACCGTCTGAAAAAGGGCTGCACGAACCTCTGGACAAGTCAGGAGTCGGATGGTGATTTGCAAATCAGGGATTAGCGCCATCAAGTGAAATTGCGGGGTATATGACAGTTTTCTGAGGGCCGTGTTCTTGCGCTATATGGAAAATTGATCCTGATGTTCCACGGCAAACCCCGGATTCCTCAAGGTATTTAAAGGTAGTCGGCATTTTTTTCATGCATTTACTCAGGAGCCCGGCGTCGCGTTTGCTCGCCTAAATGAAACATTCGACCGCAAAACCTTCATAAACCAGTGCTAAATTTGGGAACTAAAGTAATAAAGGCTGAGAAATGTGCGCAACATGCTTCGGGTAACAGTGTGCATTTATAGTTCAAACTTCATGACAGAAATATACATACGGGAGTAGCATGACAGCACCTCTTATATTAAAAAATAATAGGTGAAGTTATGTTTGGTCTTTAAGGATTATTGATACCGTAGTGAGTAATACCTTACCGAGTAGCTTCAAGAAGGCTTCGACAATACGCCAGGCGATGTTGGGTGCTTTTATATAGGGGAATCAGTGACCTATTCTTTTCTTTTACTTAGAGTCCTCCGCTCAAACGGGCGAAACAAGGCAATACATGGTTTTCTATTTAGCTTTCATAAATCACAGATATAGAACGGAAGTTTCCAATTAGCGTGTTAGAAAAACACGGTAATTGAAAATGTAAGAACACTAGATAAACGATTTCGGAAATTTTGTTTATTTAGTACTTATCCTAAAGTTCATTTTTCGATTTCCGACTGGAAAACGAATACGGCAACATACGGCCAAACTTCATCCGTATTACCTTCGTTCCATCTTTCTGTGACAATATTCGACTCAAATTGGACGACTCGCAGATTGCTTTCTGATGGGCACTACCTCGTTCAAGTGAGCGCAAGTAGAAATTACCCAGTACGACGAATCGCTCTTATTGTTTCGTGCTTCCACACATGTAGTCAGAACATCAAAGTCAAGTACCTCTCTAAAAAGCAGTATTTGTAGCTGCGTATCACTTTTGCGGAAAGCCCCTTCTGTTATGAAAACTGGACATCACATGAAAATGCGGAATCCGTCCTAGATTTCTTCTTTTAGGTAGTATTTTGAGTACATATGGCGTACTAAATTCTTCGCCCAAATGTCACTGCAATACATGACCTGCGTACACGTTGCACTAATGCCGTAATTTAAAGTGCAGTTTATATACTCAAAGTACCTGTAGTTTTAAAAAGCTGAGAAAGCAAGCGGCTGTTTAAAAGCAGGCCTCTGTACCCCAGCGTGCTTACGTACTTGCTTGAAGTAGGAAAGCTTGAACCTGCTTTACACGAACTCCATAGATGGCATGTCTTTCTATTTTAAGTTTTCTAGCACCAGTAGCACGAGTGCTCAAAAGATAAGACAAATAAAAATCAACTGAAATTTTATGAATCTTTGGTGGCATTGTTCTGGCCTCTCTGGAAAAAAGCTGGAACAACAGATTGACGAGGCCAAAAAGCCGTAATACCCGAGGAAAGAGCCGCACTTTGAACATCTAATAAAAATGTGCACTGTTATAATATCGAAAAAATTGTATTCGTTTGTAAAGATAAAACATTACTGCCAAACATAGACAAGCGCGTGGTTTATAACGAAGAAATTCAGTTTTACAAGTACATTGAAATGTATGTGACCTAATAATATTACTATGCAGACATAAACTTCATGGTCACTCTTGGCAAATAGAAACCAAAATAGGAGAGGCAACGCATTTATATGAACAAAACTACAGTCATACTAATAACGTTATTGGTCGCTGAGGCAGAGTCTTCAAAATTGACCAGGTTTAAGTCTCTCCAATAAGCTTAAACTACGTCTTTTGTTGCAGATATACGGCACTGTACATCAGTGATTGTACGAAGCGTGTGCGTCAAAGAGCACTGAAACACCGTCCTAATTTTGTTACATTTCACAAGTTACCGAGACATGACCGGTAGCGGGCAGCCAAAAATGTAGTTCGTACAGAAGGCGGTTATTAAAAATTTGCTGAATGCTACGCAGTGGGTTTTAGTGGAACAACGGTTTACTGGGGTGAAGACATGTCACCTTGTCAATTCACCTGAACACTTTTTTTAAAGATAAAGAGAGTATCAAAATTCTTTTATTTGTCATTCCCCACACTAGTGTGCAGTAGCTCAAGTGAGACCTAAAGAAGGAACGGTAAAGTTCCGGTTTCACTGAGGTAGGAACCTTAACGCGGCATCGGTATATCGCGACAACTGCGCGGGATAGCTTTGCGGGCTAATCATCTGTGTAAGCGTCCCATGTCATGGGATTGGAAAGTAACACAAAAAAGTAATTTATGTGCATTGAAGACACTTATGAAGGACTTCTCGAAATAAGACCGCCCATCACAGGTATGGGTGTTTTTATGCAGCACACAATATGCTTTTAAAATTTGCGCGTTAATTGCAAATTTAGTTTTGTTATTAATAACTACCTGCTTTTTTGCAGTACCTCCCATGTTTTTTCGAATATAGGGCGAAAATATTAAATAATACGGTTAGACCTTATGTGAGCAAGTAGGACTTTTCTTGGAAATTCAACACAGATTCAAGACACACCGTTCGACTAATCCTGAAGAAGGCCTAGGCTGAAGTTCAATGCAGTGCTTCCAAAGCAGATAGAAGGTAATATGAAGCTTTCAGTCACAGACAGCTAAGTACGCTCCACCGGTTGTCTCCGCTAGTTGCTTTACATACTCATCATTATCCTATGGACTAGCAGGTTCATCTGCTTCATCAGCACCATGTCACCATCATCGTGGATTCGTAGGCACGGAGGTCACCGCCTGCAGGTTGCTGCGAGGTCGGAGTGAATAAACGATTCACGATTCAGTGGCCTCAGTGTGGCTTGGCCGGTGAATATTGACTTGGCAAACGCATTGGAACTTATATTATATTAATCAGTCCTTCTATACAAACAATTTAAGTATGTGATGAGTGGAGTGGCCTACAATTGGTTTAAAATTCATCTTGCAAATAAAACAGAATATTGTCATTAGAAGAAGAAGAAAAAAACTGTGCGCCCAATTTCCGTTGAATAGGAAGAGCCAGCTGCACGGGCTGTTTCATGCCCGACATCGTTCACATAGTGTATATACATCGCTCGGATCTTCCAGGGTTCATTTCGTGTTTCCTGTCCCGCCGCCCCCCACCCCGAAGAATATGCATACGGAAACGGCATAAATCTTCTCTACAACGTAATATGGCAGCATATTTTTTTTGTTCTCTATTTATATACCTGATGTTATGAATTGTATTGCAAACTAGTCTTGTATTTTGGGCTCAGGGAATAACAATATTATTTATTTATTTATTTATTTATTTATTATTTATTTATTTATTTATTTATTATTAGCCTAAATAGCTCCAGTCGGGGTATTACACGAGGGATGGGCATAATTAACAACAGATTAGCGATTCAATAACAGCCTTGAACAGGTGTGGGTCGGAGTGGTTGGTGCACGCCGAAAGCAGGCATGTTGTTCCAGTCCCGTGCGGTTGCAACAAAAAAGGAGAGAAGATGTGCAGTAGTTTGTGACGGCGGTGGATAAATGGCTCGGTGATGGTTTGTACGGCAGGACAATCGATGAGCAGGAAAAATAGCTGGAACGTAAAAGGATCGTGATAAAATTTATGAAAAAGGCAGAGTCAAGATATATGACGACGTGATTATATTGTTGAGGTGGCCACGAGCTTTAAATTCGGAAACGCTGAAATGATAAGAGGACTCACAGTGGATGAACCGGCTGCACGATTTTGTACAGATTCGAGTAAGTTAGATAGATTAGATTGATTAGGGTCCCAAATCGAGCATGCGTACTCTAATTTAGGGCGAACAAATGTGGTATAAGCTAACAACTTCACCGATGAGGGAGCAAGTTTTAAATTCCTACGAAGTAAACCCAGTGCACGATTAGCGGAGGATGCGACGTTGTTAACGCGAATGGACCAGGTGAGGTTGGTCCGGAATGTTACGCCGAGGTATTTATAGGATCCTGCTAAGATTATGGGCCGGAAATGGTGTCAGTCGCTTGCTGATAATGTTGCCTAGGGTGGAGTGATACTAGTGAGGTATTATTTGCGTTTAAATAGATTAGCCAGTCGTTACAAGATGATTCAATTAGGTTATAAGGTTGTTTTGAAGTATAGCGATATCAGTATGGTTTTTAATTGGACGGTACACGAACGCAGTCACCAGCAAACAGGCGACTATTTGATGAAATGCTAGCTGGAATATCATTTATATAAATAAGTAAAAGTAGGGGTCCGAGTACTGTGCCCTGTGGGACACGAGAGATTACGGGAAGGTGGTTAGATAAATGGTTGTTAGTGTACACAATTTTTTGCCGATTGGTTAGAAAACTACGAATCCAGTTGAACGTCGATATATTATTGTTTAAGCAAGAAAGTGTGAGGAATAGCCGTTGATGCAAAACTTTGTCAAAGTCTTTTTCGAAGTCTAAAAAAGGGCATAGGTGGGTATACTAACGACAACGCTGGGACTGATATCATTGTAGAATGAAGCAAGTTGCGTGTCGCAGGATACTCCTGAGCGAAATTCATGCTGACTATGATGAAAGAAGTTGTGGCGGTTTAAGAAAGTGACGACGATTAGGGTCAATCACATGTCCCATTAGCTTAGACCAACTGCTACTGAGCGAGATGGGATGATACCTGGTAGGCTTGGGATGAAGGGTCCTTTTTAGGGCACTGGAACAATCTTACCCACTTTCCAGTATTCCGGCACCACTCCTGATGATAGTGATTGCGGAAAAGTATGGCATATCACACTGACACTGGGTTTTGTGTATTTTAGCATTTTACGTTGATACCATTGGCCCCACAAAAAGATGTAAGCTTTAATGAGTCGATTACTTTAGCAATGCCCTGTTGAGAAAAGGTGATATCCGGCATCATGTCGTAATCGTGATGACGGAAAGGAGGTAAGTTGCCGTTTGGTTCAATAGTGAACATGGAAGAGAAAAAAATGATTCAGTTGTTCGGCGGCTTCATTGCCGGGGATCGGTAGGTTAGGATCATCAAACAATGCTAGTGGTTGGGAATTGTGAGTGTTGATAACGCTCCAAATTATATCGGGTTATTTGTCAGCATAGCCGGTAAAGTCTGCGAATAAAAACAACGTCTTTCTTTCATAGCCTGCCCACTGAATGCTTTTTCCGCAGCGTAGTAGTTGTTCCATGCACAAATGTTATTAGATCGTTTTGCTGATCAAAAAAGCCTTTTCTTTTTATTGTTGAGTCGTTTTAACGTGGCTGTGAACCATGGGGATGTCTTTTATTCGGTCACGGTAATGGTTGCAACGTATTTTATGAACAGGTCATGATTTGTTTTGGAAGAGTAACCAATTAGTTTCGACAGGGCGCTGCGAAAAATCGGCTAGGAGTCAACTAGCGAATTGCGAATTCATAGCTCAGGGTGGAATAGTTTCCTTTGTTATACAATGTTATCCTTTTTTATTTTTTTGAACGAGCGTGTTAGTTGACAGAGGTAGGTACCATGGATAACTGAATGGTCACTTAAAACAGGCAAGAACGTCATCTCGGAAACCTTGTCAGGCTATGACGTCAGGATAAGATGAAGAATATTGAAGGAGGCAGCGTTCTTACGTGTGGGTTGAGTGACGAGTTGCGTTAATCCAAATGTTAGGCATGAGTTGGAGAATTTGCTTTCAGGACCATGTTTGGCGGATGTGCTTGCCGGATTGTTCCACGATATTGCTGGAAAATAAATCCCCGAAGAGAAGTACCGGATAATGACGGAACGTTTTAGTTACGGAGCCTCGTGGAAATTGGGTACAAAAAGGGGGTCAAGGCCGGAAGTGCGGTAACAAACTCCAATGATCGTGGGGGGATAGGAAGCACTGCAGAGTAAGAACGTATTTTCTAAGTACCAGGATATACTAATTTCTGTACATTGAAGGCTTTTATGACTGCCTATCAGCACTCCACCTCCATGTTTGTTAATACGGTCACGGCCGAAAAATGTAGAAGTCCGGGAAATATTGCAGCAACTCTGAGTCTGCTATTGAAGGGTTTAGCCAAGTTTCAGTTATTATGAATAAATCTGACTCTGATGAGCTAATTAGGGTTTGTAGGTCATCACCTTCCGGAATAATGCTTCTGATGTTGGTATAAAAAAAGGAGAATGATTTCCAGATTGGATTAGTACTTCTGCGGTCCTATGTGTTTAAAGGGCGCACAACGATTTTGTTAGCCTTATGATCGTAAACGCAAGTTTTGTTGCCCGATATCAGCTTGTAATGACGGCGTTTATGATTGCTGCTGTGCCCTTCCAAATTCACCGAGAAGTTTTCTCGCTTTAAGTGTGTTAGGTGAGTAGTCCTTCGATAGGAGCGATATAAGGTAGTTCGAACCTCTTAGCTTGCGCCCACTCGAAAGAACGTTCGCTTTAACGTTAAAGTGTGCAAATTAATGATGACTGGTCTGTTTTGGTTAGCTTGATATTTACCTAAGCGATGTGCCCTTTCAAACACCAATGCATTAATTGTGATGTTTTATTCTTTGCTACAAAATTGGAGCACTCAGGCTTCCGATTCTTCCCAAGTCTCACACTCGCGATTTTGTAAACCAAAAAGAACAAGGTTCAATCGACGTGCTCAGTCTTGAAAGTCATTCAGCTTGGTCATGCCTGCAGTGACATATTCTGCATTGTGGTGAGAAAGCTTACCGATATTGTCTAATTGCGTTTTCATACGCACAACTGATTCGAGGTCTTTTTCTATTTTAGTTAGTCTATTGTTCATGTGCTTGATAAAATCATCGTTTTGGAACAGTTTCGTCTGGACTGCCCTAAGTTATTGTAGCATTGCAGCTTAACCACACTGGTGTCTTTAAGTAATGTCATTAAGTCACTCGGCTCCTAGCGATTCGCTATAGTCGAGTACGCTAGAGCGAGTGGTAGGACCGGTGTTCAGTTCAATGTCGCCTGACAAAGCTAGCAATTGCTTAATGACATGCGCGCAATCAAGCACAACATTGAAATATTGAAATCAAGCACAACAGGGCCGCGTAACCAGTACGACGTGAATAGAGTGAGTATCGATTATTTACCTGCAGGACAAAAAGGCGTTGTAGGTAAGAGGCCGTGGCCATAGCTGTGGTGTTGCCAAGACAATTTTTCGTCAAGGCTGTTCCGGAATAGAATTAAACAACCAAATAATAAAAGCCTCCATGACTCATTGACTTTGACCGGGACTAACCACCTACCCATAATTAAGAAAAAACAAAGTTCGTTTTGTATTTCTGTAAAAGCAAGCAAGTAGCTGCAGTATATGTAAACATTGGCGGTGCACTACAAGCGGTCGATTCATGAAAATCCTTGGAGTAGTTTTTTTTCAATGCAGTGAATACAGAACGAGAACATTCACAATCTGCAAACAAAAGTGTCATCTGAAATTGTAAATATTGTTAGAATGAGGTATTTATTTATTTTTTCATTCATTCATTTATTTGTTTGTTTATTTATTTATTAATACTGCAATCCTCATTACAGGGACTTTAAAGGGTGGTTACAGACATACTTTATACAATGCTGGACTCTGGAATATATACAACAAACAAAAAATACAACAGCAAGATATGAATAATCAGGTCAAATTTTCTGCAAATAATAAGGTCGGCTCTGAGACTTCGTAACTTTATAGTTCATTTTACTGAGTTACGGTACGCGGGAAACAGGAATATTTCAAGCAGTTATTTCACGACCGAAAATAGGTTATTATCAGTTGATGCCTTCGGCGGGTGGCGTACCCACTTGAAAATGAAATGATATCGGAAACATCAAGCTTGTAACACCCTTTTTTAAATGGTAAATAAATTTTAGTTATATTAAGCGATTTCTTTAGGTAATTTTAGGTTCATTGGCAAGTTCTAAGAGTTCGGTCGTAGAGGTGCGTCCAAAGCTGTTAAAAATAAAGGGAAATGGATTTTTCCGCTCGTTTTCCAATTCAGTAATGTTAGCTTTAGTGAAGGGGTCCCAAAAAATAACCCATCTTCTAACATTGTGCGATATATTCCACACCGCGGAATTAGAATGTTTTAAAGCTCTTCAAAGAAAAAACAGCTTTCTGTTAGCGTTAGAAATTACGAAATCCAAATGTAATGGTGAAACATGCGGTGGAATAATTAAATAGTAAGGGGTTTTTCTTGTGGGTTATTCACACTAATACTGTTGTATCGAAGTTAATGGACATCTGCCATAAACCACACCACCCAACTATTTTCTCACAACACTATTAAGAACATTTTGATCAGTGACACTCTATATCTCAGAATATATGGCACAGTCATCACCGTACAATTTGATTTTTACAAGAAATTTATTCACAATATTCCGGACAAAGCTGAGAAAAAAAGAGGGGTCCGAGAACAGTACCCCATGGAACGCCCGAGTCAACGGTTGCCTCGTCTAAACAGTATTCATTAAAAAAACAAATTATTTGTGGCTGATAGGGTAGTCTGCTATCCATGTTATTATGCGCCGAATTTTGACTGTTTTCTCCTATTTAAAACGTAGTTTTGTGTGTGAAACCTTGTAAAACGCTGTTGCAAAGACCATAACGATAGCACCAGTTTTCCTCAAGTTCCTAATTGAAGTTGCGGAAATAGTGTATTGTCTCGACAAGTTGAGTGCCGGTTGAATAACGTTTTCTAAACCAGTACTGGTGTTTTGTTAAGATGGAATGCTTACTAAGAAACTCAGAGATATGCGTATGAATGATGTGCTCTAGAAGCTTACAGGGAGTTGCCGTTAATGAAATGGGACGATATTTAGAGATGTGCTGATTTTTAGAAGACTTACAAAGAGGATTGATTCCACCGGCCCTCCAATCATCTGGTACTCGACATTCATGTAGTGATTTTGAAAATAACACATGTAAATACTTGCGATCCCCTCAACATATCGCTTAAAATGCGTTCGGTAAGTTATTTGCTGCAGTTGTGTTTGTAACATTGAGTTTAGGAAGTATATTGAAAATGCTTTGCTGACTGGTAACAACTTCAGGTATAGCTGCATAATCTTCAATAAACATAGGAATAAAAAAACGGTCAATGGTGAAATCAGATTGAAATTTCCCATAATGCCGCTCCTTGTCAAAATAGATTTCCTCTTTTATCCTAATTGCAATGTCCGAAATTTTCTCCGTCATACCAGTGATATTATCAACATTACAACGCTTTTTTAGTCTCTTTATTTGCCATTCAGATGTAACGTGTCCCGAAAAATCCAGGGATTCCTTTCTTTCTTCTTTTTAACAACGCATGGAACAAAGCGATCAATACTACTCGTTTACAAATTTTTTAAAGGAGTCCCAAAGGTTTTGCACACCAGCATTACTATTTGAAAAAAGAGTCGAAGTTGAAGGAGAGGAAATCTATAATTGATGTATCGTCAGCTCACAAAAAATTATGAGCACAAGACGTTTTTTTTCTTTCTTTGTCACAGAGCCATTTCCCAAAGTCAATTGTACAGCACTGAGGTCAGAAATACCAGGAACCACTCAACAACTTCCCGAAGCCCTAATACACCGACTAACAAGAAAGAGATCAAGTACTGGTTTTGGAACTTCAATGAACCCTAGTGAAATCTTTACCAACTAGTAAAAAATAAAAAAAGGCGACGTCAAGCATTGCTTCTCCTATGATATCGTTGTGCTTAGTGGTTGAAAGAGAGGTGCAACCTATATCTGGCAGGTTGAAATGTACTGATAAAATAATCCAGCTCGTGACTTTGCATGAGTGCCGAGATATTTTTTTCATCGATGACTTCATTATACGAGATCTGCGGTCTGCGTGTAGGAGCTACAATATGCTGTATATTATTGTGGTACATTTTGCACAATAAGCCTTCCACTTCAGGAATATCTGACCTTCTAAGTACCGTTAGGCATTTCTTAAACACAACTGCAGCGCCTCCTCCCCTACTTTAAATATCTTTTCTTAACACATTATAAACAGGTGGGATTATTTCACTGTCAAATGCAGTATTATTCAACCATGCTTTTCTGAGGGTTACTGAGCCTGGATCATGAGTAAGGAGTAATGTTTCTAGTTCGGTTGCCTTTTTCACGACACTTCGGCAGTTCAAATTGAGAATCCTTAATGGTTCTGACACAGGATCACGGTGTCAGTTCCCATTCTACTCCTGAAGCTTAAAACGCAATTATTCGGTTTCATTCCAACAGTACAGAGTGTCATAGATGCTCTACTTGTCGTCAAATGCTTCACTTTTGCATCAATTTCTTTTTGTTCAATACGCTTTTCCACAAATGTTTCCGTATCTCCCGTACCCTGTTAAAAACGTCCTCGGAGATAGACATAGTAGTTTCCTTTACTTTAAATGAGTTCTAATACAAAATTCTTTTCCCGATAATCTAGAAAGTTGATGATTAATGAACGCAACTTATTTCTAACTTTGCGGCCAAACTTATAGCATCGTTCAATGCCGGTCGTAGTTATCTCTAGCTTTTTCTGAAAAGTTTCTCCTCTTACATCATTCATTAGTTCCACGCTGGGTTCCTTATCAGGTTCTTCTACCCAAACTGTAATTGAGTTACTTCTGCGGCCTGTGTTAACGAGATCATCAACTTCTGATACAAGCACAGAAATCTGTTCATCTCGATTAGACATGTACATCTCAATGTTTTGTACTTTGCTTTTCTGCGTGGTTAAATCGGCCAACTGTGCTTTAACCCCTTCTGTGCGCTGAGTTAACGCGGAAATTTGTTCCTCAATTCGTTGTTGATAGCTCTTTATTGCGTTATTTGAGGCAGTAATTTGTGCGTGACCGGCTAACAGTTGTGACATCTCTGTATGACCCGGGTTCGCCTCTACATTCCCCTATCTCAACAGACCTTGCGGCAACGAACAAACAGTAGAACATAGACCTCTAAACGTATTGGGCAGGGCAGCGGCATCAAAAAATGGTCATCACTACGATAACACTGAACGCAGAAATAATTTCTAGCCTGCAGGACGAAGAGAAAATGGGTTGAGCGCCATGCCAGGAATGCTGCTGCCAAGCGCACTGGTGAAATCTTGTTACGTGGCGCTCTTATAGCTGGCGATGCTCCCACGTGAGGCGACGTCACCGATGATAGCCGCCACGTTGAGTCACTGAAGTGCGGCAGACACGAACCATCCAGGCCAAAGTAATCACCTCGCGAAGATTACACGTAGCCGAAGCCCATGGTGTCTGTGCGCATGCGTCGTCTGCAAAGCGTCGTAGTGCGGCCACGAAGAGGATCCGAGTAGAATGGTGACAGCCTGCAGCATGAAGCAAAAACGGTTGAGCGTAATCCCAGAAATGCTGCTGCCAAGTCCACTGCTATGTCTGCCTTTAAAGAAGGCATAGCATGTCTTAGGTACGCCTTCTTTTAAAGATGAACATTTTATTGAAAGAAACCTAATTCAGTTTGCTCGCTATTTTCCTACTGTGTGCTTGTGTGGTGCAAGACGCGCTCGTCAATTTTATCAAAGCAACTACTGCTACAAAAAGGATCTGCTCGGTACATAGCGAAATTCGGTACATTCGCATTACATGCCTTGCCCACGTTCATTTCTTCTTAATTTCTACTGATACGTCCTTAACACGCGATTTGTTCCCTGACCAACTGCCGCTCTCTTCTTGTCCATAATGTTACACCTATCATATTCCGTCCTATTGCTCGCTGAATCGTCCTCCATTTAAGTTAAAGCCTCCTAGTTAGCCTCAAAGTTTCTGCCCCGTAGGTGAGCACCGGTAAGATGCTGCTGTTATACAATTTCCTCTTCAGGGACAATGGTAGGCTGCCATTCATTATCTCAGAATTCCTGCCGAAATAACTTCATCCCATTCTTATCCTTCTCATTACGTCTGAATCATGGTTGGGATCGGGGGTCGCAAATGATCCTAAGTAGATATATCGACTTACCATTTCCGCTGCCTCGCCACCTATGTCAAGCCGCTTTGCTCTCCGGAGGTTATTGACCATTAATTTAGTTTTCCGCATATTAAGTTTCAGGCCCACAGTTCTATTCTGCTTATCCAGTGTGGTAAGCATGCTTTGCAATTCGTCTCACGAGTTACTTAGCAAGGCAACGTCATCAGCAAATCTGAGGTTACTGAGGTATTCTCGATTATTCCTTACTCCCGCCTGTTCCAATTCAGTGTTCTGAACACTTCTTGTGAACATGCTGTGAATCACATGGGAGAGATTGCCTCTTCCTTATAGGTATTTTACGGCTCTCCTAATAGAGGGTGATTGTAGCTGTGGACCCATTGTAGATATCAACTAGTATTCTTACACAATACGTATTCTTACTAGTATACTAGCCTTCTTACGTATTCTTACTAGTATTCTTACAGTATTCTTCACCCTGGTTCCGTAATGCGTGAATGACTGCTGAGGTTTCGACTAAGTGAAATGCTTTCTCATAAACTATTAAGGCTATATAAAGGGACTGAGTATACTCTGCACACTTCTAATCACCTGATTGATGGTGTCACTATTGTCCATTGTTGAATATCCTTACGAAGCCGTGCTTCTTTTTGAGGTAAAATTAAATCTGAGGTTTCAGAAATAATGTTGGCGATTAGCTTGATAAGTACCTTGTAGATGACTGACCGTAAGCTGATCGGCTTGTAATTTTTCAAGTCCTTCATGTCACCTTTCTTATCGATTAGGATGATGTTCGCGTTTTTCCAAGATTCTGGTACACTCGCGTACATTAGGCGTTCCGGGTACAGGGTTGCCAGTTTTACTAGTACAATTTGACCATCCTTCAAGACGGCTCCTGCTATATGATGTTAACCAGGTGATTTGCCCCATTGCATTTCTTTTAAAGCCTTCCTTACTTCTTCTGTCGTTACTGGCGGGATGTCTATCTCGTCTGAACTAATTTCTCGTTCTGTATTATTCTGGATGTCCCGGGTACTGTACAGATCTCTATAGAACTACTCGGCTGCTATGACTATTTTGTATTATTCCTACCATTCCATTTGGGCGCCTGTGCAAGTAACGAAATACATTGTTGTCACTGCGGATGGTTGGTGGTTTATAGTAACAAGCCATCACTCTGCTAGATTAAACTGTCCGACAAAGTGTAGTGTTTTAGCCAATACAGAATTGTACCTTCTGTTTCTGAACTGCTATGTACCAAATAGGTTGTCCAAGCTATAGATTTTGAAAATTTAAGGTTACTGTGATAGAACTTTCTGGCTACCAACAACACATCACCCATCATTATCAAGGGATGAAGGATTGGACGTAAAATGTTCCCGTGCTTACGTTTTCGCGTGTTTCTGCAATCGTATTTTTTTTGTGTGGGCTATCTCAGTTCTTTTACTGACCACCTTCCCAACAGAGTTAAATTCCTCGCCAGCTAGTTATGTTTTATCACTCTTTACGCCGGTAATTCCCTGGATGAGTTTTTAGTGTTCTCTTGTCTGAGGACAAACATGCAATGTCATTGCCTTTGTTTGTTTGAAATTTGATTTTGTTCCAATTTCTTTCTTACCTAGCTCGGGTAGAAAAGGGTGTTGTTGCGTACAATACAACTCACATAAGGACAGAAAACGAGCTTCCTAGATTAGGAAACAAACTCGTGTAGATGACTTTACAGGTCAAATAATGAAAAAAAAACTTTGACAGGCAATCCAATAAGACGAGATGACAACCTGTGTGCCAGCAGGCTAACAAAGTACATATAAAGCGATGGGTCTAGAACAAGGGGAAGGTCCAACAGCTCGATGGAGAAGAAATAAGTAAATTCCGGAGCGAAGAATGGACCACAGCCGCCCAGGATGGGAACGGTTGAAGGTCGATGTGAGAGGCCTTCATAATGCAGTGGAGTAATGTAAGCTGTTGATGCTGACCATGATTTGTTCTCACCGTTTTTCGTCAATGGCGTGACATCAAATGGCATTAGTAATTACACTACAAGTACATGACACGCGCCTCCGAATTCAATAGATGCATGGGTCATAAGGTATTCCGTAATAACATTAGGTATCAATGTGGGACTATATTTTCTCTCCCGTGTTTAGTACGCATTTGATCAGATTCGATATCCTTTCCTCTATTTTACTAGCGGCGCGTTCTTTCCTTTGCAAAGCCAGAATTGTTGCGTTAAAATTCGTTCCTTACCATGTTTTTTTTACATTCACTTGTTCATGAGGTGTATTATCTAAACATGCCAAAATGTCACAGTCCTCCCAATTATCCTCAATGCCTAACACTTTGTTGTGAATAGCCGCTTTGTTCTCTTAGCTTGGTTCGCCTGACCTTGTTTCAGCCATTAATTATACGGAAGGCATTAGTGATCACCGTTTACTCCACATCACGTTGAATGTACCTGCCCGGACATCGTCAAATAAAAGAAAAAAGATGTTTAACTAAGGCAAAGCAAATTTTACTGCTAATAATGAGAGACTTGAAAAAATTCTGGATGAATTCGTGATTGGCTTTGCATTGCGTTCGGTTGACACAAACTGGTGCATGTTCAGGAATAAAATACAATAACTTATAGACCTACATGTTCCCCGTAAAAACATAACAACAAATCACAAGTGCCTATGGTATAACCAGACATTGAAACCTATGCCAAAGAAAAAGAAAAAAATTTTCCGCAAAGCCAAATCATCTGGCAAACCCGAACATTGGTCCAAGCTTAGATAAATCATTTCCGAATACAAGAAAGAAATCAAAGAAGCAAAATATAATTTCTTTAACAGCACTTTACCTTCGGTGTTAACCAATCACCCAAAAACATTTTGGAGCATTAATAATGAACAGGAACGATCTGACATGTCCCTTTTCGATCCCCACTCAAACCAATTCCTAATCGTGACTGTGCGAACGTTTTAAACGAAAACTTTCGCACTACGTTTTCGGATGTCTCGGGCTCACCATATCCTGATTATAACTATTTCTTAGACTTCCAACGAATGCGTTATTGATTGACTACACAGGTATTGTCGCCATCATTGAACGCCTAGAACTATTGTTATCTTGTGGCCCTCATAATATTAACACAATGGTTCTCAAGAACACTGCAATATATAGCTCTATCATATTATCCAAAATCTTTCAACAATCTCTCTTGCACGGTATTTTAACAGAAGACTGGAACGTTGATAAGGTAGTTCCACTTCATAAGTCCGGAGACAAGCACTCACCATCCATTTATCGCCCAATATCATTAACTAGTGTTTGCTGTAAAATCATGGTACATATATATTCTCAGCTAGTCAATTTCCTTGAGTCTTCATCTTTCTTTTCCCCCTCGCAACACGGGTTTAGAAAATTATATTCCTGTGAAACACAACTACTAATGCTAACTGATGATGTTTATTCTGTTCTTGATCGTGGTTCTGAAGTAAACTGTGTGTACTTGGATTTTTGTAAGGCATTTCATAAAGGTCCGAACAACTTGCTTCTTCTAAAATTAAGTAGACTTAACATTGACCCGAATGTTCTTACATGGAATAAATCTTTTTTAACCGATCGCCCACAATTTGTGCACGCCAATGGCTATAACTCTTCTTCAACTCCAGTAACTTCCGGAGTACCCCAAGGATCATTCCTTGGCCCCTTACTCTTTTTGATTTATATTAATGATTTGCCAAGCAACTTAACCGCCACTGTAAAACTTTTAGGTGATGATTGTGCTGTTTACCGAGAGATTAAAAACGTTAATGACACCGTGTTACTCCAAGCAGATTTGGACGCGATTTTTGACTGGTGCTCCAAATGGAAAATGACACTAAACACTAACTAATGCAAACTAATGCACTTTTCACGTCGTAAAATTACTGACCACGCTTCCTACACCCTTAATGACACGCTATTAGAAACAGTAACATCGCACAAATACTTGGGTGTCTTACTCAGTCCCGATCTTTCTTGGAACAGTCACGTCAGCCGCGTAATCGCCAATGCTAACCGCATGCTGGGGCATATTAAAGGAAATTTTTAGATGACATCACCTTCTGTTAAAACTCTTCTGTATAAGTCGTTTTTCCCAGTAAGCTTGAATATGCCGTTTCGATATGGGACCCCGAACTAAAGCACTAAAAAATGCTATTGAGGCTGTTCAGAATCGCGCAGCTCGATTTATTCCCTCTAACTTCCATCGTACAGCTAGTGTTACACTTATGAAGCAGTCTTTATCGTTGACACCCCTGGAACTACGCAGAAACATTTCGAGCTTAAGCTTGTTCTTTAAAATATGTCACATGAATTCCTATCTAAGAAATGCATCGTTCAACCCGGCATCCTACGTTTCATCGCGCATGGATCATGGCCACAAAGTGGGCACGACTTTTTGTCGTAGTGCTTCTTACTTATCATCATTCATTCCAAAGACGTCATCAGAGTGGAACCACCATCCAGCAGCGGTCGTTGAAACAAACAGTTTAGAGGAGTTCAAAAATCGGCTGCGGGCGCACTTTGGAGTACAGGCTGCTGATTAGTTGTCTGCTTTGCACTGTTGTCATTGTGTACATCTTTTTATTTTTTTGTACGGCTGAAGTGCCTGATTGTTGCATTGCTTGTAATCGAAAGTTGTTCCCTTTTTTTCTGTCGTTGTATGGTACTGGACAAAACCGCTATCTTTTTGCGTTTAATTTATGTCTGTAAAGAAACTTGTTGAATATTCTGCTCTGCTAAAAGTGTACGCTGTACCACTCCCCTCTCCAATGCCCTTGGGCCATGAGGGTACATAAATAAATAAATAAATAAATAAATAAGTAAATGCCTTCTCTAGAGGTTTTCGAAAAGGCTATGCCTTCATTTAGTTACTCATATTCACTTCTTTTACACCCAAGTTAAACAGGGTGATTGTTTGTGCCTCTAGGTAGAACATGAAAAGAATTGAACCACTGGCACAACGGGACAAGCGAGTCAATGTGATACAGGTGTACACGTGATAACATGCGTACGAGTTGCATGCTACGGCAGCACTTCCTCTCTACGAATTACACAAAGCAATAGGATTTTTCGCACCTGCCATTCCTTTCTTCAGCTTTGTGGATGATTGCCATAGCGTGGACATGTACCTAGGTAATTTTTAAGACTCGACAGTTATGCTTCATTTTTTGTTGTTACTGAAACACGCCCTCTATATTATTAGGCAGCCTGTAAAGGTCTCTGCACTTAAGGCAGCGTATTTCAGAATCTTGGACACGTTGGTCACCAGGCCTTAGTGGTAACGGTTCTTTTTTCTTTATTACAGTTGAGTGGCCGTTTAATCGAAAAAATTGGCTCTAATAGTGGTACGACTATCCTGCATGTTTACGTCTCCATGCTTTTGTTGGGTGGCGGTTTTCTTGTTTATATGCGCTTGGATATCGGTCGGTATGCCTCTTTTGGTCGGTATGGCCTCTGTTTATTTGCTTTCGAAGCGAGGTACTCTGTCTTTTATTTTTCTTGTGCTTTCGAATGCTTTGCTTGAAATCTTGTTTTTACACGGAGCAGGAATCAAAGAAATCACATTTTTATATTTTTTTGCTGGACTTTTTTGTTTATTTTGTTTCGCGGTAGCCTTAGTCGTGTTGGTGAGACCGTACGTAGAGAATTTTTTGATATTTTGTTTCAGCTTCAGCGTTAGTTTTTTGTTTGGTCTCACTTTTGTTCTCTGTTGAGGGGACATCGTTTCCTTGAAACACGAGCAGATATAAAAACTTGGAGTGGTAAAACTCTGTGAAGAATCACCGGCGAATATGGGTGCATTCCAATCAGTACATAAAACAAAAGACGTTGTTTTGTAATTTTCGCTTAAAAATAAACCTAATGAAACTTCGAAGGAATAGAGTTTTAATTGTAACAGGAAATATGGTTATGCCCTTTTTCTCTGCCGCGGTCGTAGGCATCTTACTTCTGTGTAACACCCCGAGCGACAACGCTCGATCATGGAGGGCACAAGTCAGGTACCAACAAGGTTGATCTCAAATCTCCGACCAGTGACACGGGCATATCCACAGTGAGTGCAACAAGCTTAGCAAACCATGTACATCCCTCCGCTCCAGCTCCACCCACTCGGCACAACCTGCAAACGGTGATGTCCGCATGCTTGGGCGTGTAAGACAGCAGTGAAATGTTCGCTTGGGAAGCCCTTCAAGCTGGGCAGAGACGCCAAACTTAGAAGTTACATCAGAAGCCCTTCGAGAAAAAACATAAAACCACTAACTCTTAGGTGTAAAAAAGTTTGGTTCTAGGCCAATTTATTTATGCATGCCCACGTTAAGTGAAGTAAATACCGGTTCAATCTAATAAGGATTGAAGTACAGTTCAAATTGTAGGTCCCTCGATGCATAATCAATTGTGTTTGTCGAATTTCTATAGGTTATTTTTTAATCCACAGCTGACATAGGTCCCCATACATTCTTACGGTGAAAGCAATCAATTATACAGACTTTTCGAAACCTGGTATTCTCTTTTGACGTGGCGGTTTCCGAATTCGAGGTAGTATAATACGATTTACGTGATCCGCGACTTTTTTAAGCTCTCTTGGATACCTGAGAATGTTTTCCCTGGTGGTAGAACTGTTCCGGAAGGTCTGTGAGGCCTACAAGGACCCCAATGTGACCACTGATCGTTGTTCACAGAAGCTTTAAAGCGACAAAATAATTTGACGTAGCAGACACTGTTATGAACCTCTCAAGAAACTTAGTACGCCTTTGATGATCCTCCGCAGGAAAGGCCTCCAACGGAAGCTCCAAGGAATCCATGCCCTCAGAACACGCGCTCCATGCTGGCAATATAACCAAATACATAACAGACACGTTTATAAGTCATAACAACTGTCGCAGACACCCCTGCAAACCCAAAAAACTTCATTGTGGCCCACAACTACCCAACATCCTTAGAATGAAGACAACGAGGAAGACAGAACCCCCCTGATATGAATTATTGATCGATAACATGCCGATCGCCAATGTCCGTATCTCCGCCATTGTCGGCTTACACGCACTGAAGGACGCCACTACTCAATCCACAATCGAAAAATTCTGGGCGTTCTGTCACAACTTACTCGCCTTTTGCCACGAGAATATATATTAAATGCGGAGCATTTCTTAGGCTCGCGATGTCACTCGCCGATGTTGTCGGCGCCGTCCACACACGCCACTGCGCATGCGCGTCCACGTCGAGGCGCAGGTGGCGCGTCTCTCCCCCGCTACCCTCCTCGCTCTCAACAACAGGTGCGGCGGTGCGGGGGGAGCGCGTCTGTCCGCGCGTGCGTCCGTAGCTACCCGTTGCGCTGCGTCAGCCTCAACAGTAACGGCGGCAGGAAGTGTACACATTAAAACGGCGTGGTGGGTCGTGGAAAGTTCGCGCGCTTGTGTAGGAAGTGTGCGCATGCGCGTCTCTCCCCCGTACTCCTCTCCCTCGAACACGGCGGTGTCATACATAAGCGGCGGAGCGGCGCGTTCGGAATTCAGTCAAGGGCGTCTTTGCTTGCTTTCGCTTGACTTGACGCTTTGCTTTACGGCACCAAGCAATAAGACAGACTTTAACTTTACACTCCTTGCCTTCGCCTCTGCCTTCATTCAATAAATAAGAATAATAAAGACGAAATAACAATTAAGCATTCCAAACCATACCCAATACGCAACATTCACGCGATACCCTCCCACTCTGCGACCGCATTTACTCGAGTTCCGCCGTGGGAAGATGCGGGCAGGTTTTTTGTGAGGATACCCATGACTTGGATAACCTTCGTATCCTTCAAACGCCAGTGACGAGCCGAGGCAACTACGGTGCGTCGTGTTCCCGCTCTCAAAACGCCGAATACGAACGACAGACGCGCTCCAACGCCAGAGCTTTCTTAGAAGGCCATAGTTAGCCTCTCCGTAATCTCGCGGGAAACTTACAGAAGGGAATCTACAACACCCGGAAAGAGCTAATGAGTCCCCAATTGCCACATTCAAATTGTCATACTTCAAACTCCCTTCGGCTACCCCTAGCTACAACAGCTCAGCTAAGCAACCCCACTATCGCACGGCCACACAATCAGCATTGCCATAAACATCCGCCCGTAACTCAAGATAGCACGCACTCTTTCAATGATGTACCCGTTCAAACAATCACCACAGAAAAACCACAGCCCGTGCGCTGGAAAACCAGAGCATAAATTTTCCCGCACACCCTGCACGCCCTAAGCGTCGCAGGCAAGCACAAGAACCTTACCTCGGCTTCCGCCCTTCCCATCACCGTCGACGTGGCTCAAGCGCTAGTCATCGAAAATAGAAATACCAGTGGCACGGAATTCATCACCACCTACACCAAACCTCAGAGTGCATGCATAACATTCACCTAACGAGCATTTATGAACACACCCTGCGCGTCCTCCAGGTACTTCCTTCCTAAAATTCTCATAATCTTGACCATCTAAAACTCTCCTCTGGAGGGAGGAGAAAAATGATGAAAGCTAACAAAAATGAAGAAAGCTGTATGCACCCTTCGCAACCATCGCGATTGTTTTGGTCCACGATTGCAGCCGATTTCCTTCTTCGCTTCCGCAACGACCCTTACCCCATCATTTTTGTTATAAGTCGGAGCTTCCTTCATTTTCGGAAGTGACAGTCATTCTACGTCACCTTGCGGCAGCTTACGCTACGTCATGTCTTTCTCGTTTTTTGCAAGTGTTGCCACGATTACCGAGAACGCCGCACCGCAGTCAATCTTGTTCCGAGCACGTTTTGCCATGCCTAGGGCGAATGCTTGAGGTTTTTGGCCAAGTTTAGCCCACCTCGCTATGTGCGCATGCTTGGCTTGACAAAAGTGAGCCACGGATGCTGGGCGGTCCTTGTGAGGCACGCACATGCAAACGCTCGGCATTTTCATGCTTTCTTACTGTCGGGTGGTAGCCGCGAGGCATGATCTTACGAGCGCGCGCTCGGCACTTGCTTGATATTTATAACTGCGGAGAGGAAAAATGATAATTGCTGAAACAGAATTGCTGTTAACAAATCGCCTGCTAATTATGGCCTGTGTAAGAACCAACGATCAGTTTCACCCCAACGTGACTATTGTATCAATGCGTATGACGGGGTCATGGACTCAGTGATTAATGTGGCCTCCTTGGAGTATTCTAGTGCATAGGCAGGGCGGGATCTGGTATTGACGAGGACATGTCATCGCCCAACCCCGACGACGCGCCGCACGCCGCTGACGAGTCAGAAGACGAGCAGAACCGAAAACGCATGAATGCAATTTTCTATATTGAAGAATAACACGCATCTACGCTGGTCGCCTTTTTGCGTGTGAAAGGTCCGGTGATTGTTTTTATGACTACTTTGGAATATAACTGTGTCACTCGGTGCAAACAACCACGAAACACAATTTATTTCAAGGGTACAGCAAATAAATACAGCAAACATGCACACCGCAAAGACCTTGAAAAGACTTTTCTGAGATTCCCATGTCGGACAGGTGACTGTGGTATACGGAGCTAGACGTGTTGAAGCTCCTACTTCCCACCAGACATTTTTTCAAAAGTATCTTCTTCAAGATCTGGCCCGTCATATGAAAATGCTACAGATAGTACCTCAGGCGATGTTCTTTCCACCGTTTATGGTCGCTACTTATTGGCGCTTCTTGAAGTGCTACCTCCCAAACTATGTGGCTATACATTTAACTGAATGCCAATATTTTCGTGAGCAACCTGCGCAGAGCACTGGCCTGCAAAATATTCGCCCCTAAAACTAAGCACATCAACATTTTGAAGGCCGAGTTGTGTCGCGAGGCAAAATAAAAGCCTCATCAGATTGTAAAACGAGTCAGTGGTCACAGAAAGAGACCGGCATAATTTAAAAATAGTTTTCGGAAAGGAGCGATGAAGAAATGTAGATTATGTCAGAACGTGCCGTGTACTTTCTTGAAGATGACAGAGCAAGCAAAAAACTCCGCCGAGCAGTCGCTGGTATAATTCAGGCACATATTCATTAGGAGGAAGACGCTAAGACAGAACCGCTAAGGCTTTCTAGATGTGGTTAGACCCAGTACTGTTGTCAGGTTCAAAACGAGCTCCAAATAGACCGTTAAGATAACAGAGTAGTGATCTACAAAACGGGTTGTATTTATACGATGATTGCATCTTACGCGTTTGTGAAGCACCACGATGCACCAAACAACTGAAAATCACAACACATAACGCGTGCTTCAGCCCCCACACACTCCGAGAGCGATTAAGACAGGCTTTTTACAGGAATATGAAACAGCGATCTGAGAGACAGATAAAATGCAAAACACAGATCCTCAACATCTATGACAAAACGCTGTATAGCTCTGACAGTCTCATTCACACTCTCAATCTTCCTTTACTGCAGATCATTTAAATGTACACCTGAGCAAAACAGTAACCTGTCCACCGTTAGCTGTTTTTGAGGGGTGCCAACTTATAAAAATTCGAATCACCGCGTTGTCTGTCATGTCCGCTATTTCAGATTGCGAAGATTTACTCGCTGACATGTCTTTAATCCAACGACGAAATGACTCGAGGGGCCTAAATTTCGTAGTGCTCCTAGCCTTCCTTTGGCGGGAAGAGCCATTGAAAATACCATAAGGAGAACTTTCAGGCAAACTGTCACGCAGGTTCTCTGCAGTGCGCGCAGCATATCTTTTTGTCATGCACCCTGTACAAGGCCTAACAACGCTAATGGCACCAGCTTATTATAGAAGCTGTGCGAGACGTCAGGGTGGCATCAATAACGTAGGCTGCAGTCTAAAAAACAGAATTTTACATACTGTTTTTTTTCGGTCATGTATGGCAAGCTTGACGCAACCGTCATCTGTGCGACGTAGGCCGGTTGACTACGTAGATCGGCCGATGGCTCTGCAGAAAGTGCCGTCTCTATAGCACAGCCACCAACTGGTCCACCGGCGACTTCTATGTGTAACGTCACTGCCCAACGGCACCTACTCTCAACGAGCGCAGAGCAGCTGAAACGTCATTTGCTGTGTCTAGACCTTATGCACCGTCATTTGCATAATTTATTCATCTTGATGCCTTGCGTGGGCAATCAATATGCTGGATAACATATGTTTTTATCGTTCAGATCATAGTTGCTTGAATCTTTGTGAACTAGTTTGGCTAGAAACTAGAACAAGGAAAATGCTGTTTGGGGCCCGAGTTGACCCACTTACTGATTTCGAAACGTTAAAATGAAATATACTAAGGGTTAATCTTTCTTGCAAGTAGCACTCATGTTTCCCTTGTCAATATCACGGCAATAGTAGTCCCCAATCAGGAAATAGCGCAGGCGAGGAATTGGGAATACCATAAGAATAAGAAAATGTGAAGAAGCGCCTGTAAAAGAGCCGTACGAGGCAGCTACGCGGTAGCCAAAAACTAGAATGTTTCTGCACGCAAGAAGTAATAGTTCAATGGACGGAATGTGAAAGCTTTTACAGAATTTATAGTATGAGAGGGCAGAAAACTTAAAAAAAATAAATATCATCAACTCTTCGTCCGTTCCCATTCAGACTGCATCACTTGAAATTGCCGCAGTTGTTGGGCTGGTCACTATCGTGCCCATACATTGGCATAGTGTATAAGCAGCTTCAATTGGGGCCAAAAATCGTTACCTCGGAAACGTTTATGAAGCAGATCTAAAGAGTACAGGTGCAGGTGATTATCATTAGTGGAAAAATTATTGGTATAGTTTTCTTTGCAATTAGCAGAGACTAGTGTCTGGGTCTTTAAAAGCACCTTGATGAAATTTTATTTTTATTTTTAATTATACATTTTAAATGTGGATCGGGCCAATAAACCCTACAAGGGTTTTACGGTGCAAATGCGGTTGTCAGAACACAATTTTATGCAATTATTTGTGTAGTACTGAGGCAGGAAATAAACCTGGGAATGTCAAAGCCTTGTCAATTTTTTTTGCGGACGTTTTTTGGTTAACAACACCGCGTACAATAATGCAAATTAAAAACGGACACCGACCACAGGTGTTTGTAAAACGAAAAAAAGGCGTGTGGACAAGACTCCTGTACGGGAGCAGAAACGTCTTTTTTTCGTTTTATAAAGAGTTGTGGTGGGTGTCTGTTTTTAATTTGTAATATGCGTTTCCCCGAACAGACGGGATTCCGCCCAACAATTGATTTCTTCGCGTACAATAGCTTATTTTGGGAGGTAAATCCTACAACTGTAAATTTGTTAATTTGTTCTTGAAAGGCTTATTTGATTTTCTACCAATTACTTACAATACAGCTTAGGAAAGGCTTCGTTTTTATTTATTTTCGTAGCAGGAAAGTAGCGGTGTTTTTAACAAAAAAGCGCTTCTTTCATAATAAAACCGCCATGATTACTGTGGTAACACTTGATGTTTCTAGCATTTCGGATAGCTTTTGCAACCGAAGTCTTCTTAGTAACTCGTATATAAACTTTTATAAATGCATGTGCCCTACATTCAAGTGCTTCAGCCAAAGCGACGTTAATTTGTACCAGCTGAATGAAATTCAGCGATGCATATCTGTCCTCATATCTGGCAAATGAGACATTACGGATATATAAGGAATCCTAAATTTCTCCGAACATTCCGCAGGATGTGATAGGCAATTTATTCGCAATATGTGACTTCACAGTACAGTCGGGACTGTACGGATAGCCTTCTTGTGGCCAGGTATATTTCCTCGATGTTGTGACTGCGCAAGGACAGGTAGAAAACAGGAAATAGGCGGTTGGATGTAATTGCTATATCGGTTGATTGCCCCAGACGTCGCTCCGGATAATTGTTTGCAGCCACGTGAACAGCCGTCTAATCTGAGAGGAAGTCATCACACAGGCGGGGTTTTTAAAATTATGGCGAAAACGTAATTACCCACAGTTTTTTTGTGATGTACAGGCAGAGCTTTTGTGACAAGAAATGTTATTTTCTCCGAAATTGGGTTAATTATGTTTTGGCATTTTCAATTAGTGTGTTTGGCCTCCATGACAATTGAAAACTGCCTTGAAATGTATAAATTTTAGACATAGATGAAAAAAATTAATTGGTCTGCTGCCAGGCTTTTCCGTAGATGTCTATCCGTCAAACGTAAATGAAAAACAACAGCATCATCTGTTGGCGTGGCATATAAGTACCGCACCGCAGCTCAGTAATCATTAACTCTTGCCTTGACAGACTCCAAACCTATTCCTCCAAGTTCTTTTGGTAAGGCAAGACGGCCACCCTACCACCATTTGCATGGGAACAATTACGCCGTATATTGAAATGTTTTCTAGAGGCATTATTTTCATTCTCGGGGGGCTATTTATTTTCACATGAATAATACATTTGCATGTGAGTTCTATACGCTGAAAATTATGCTTGGTACTCAGTTAAATTGTACCAAATTTTGTAGGACTTGTAGCCTTATACTTACGCGAAAATTCAATGTAGACGTCGTGGTTTGCAATCTAGTGGTTTGCAATCTAGACGTCGTGGCTTCTAATCTAGACGTCGAGGTCGTTGCTAAATACCCGATGCACCAATTTAAATATCTAATGTTTGTCGGAAAAGGGCCGGTTTTTTCTGCATTTTGAGGAGACATATGTTGACTTTGTTCTGTCTAAGTGTGCTAACTTAACCGGGCCATATGTTGTGAAACACCCTAGGGGACGTAGTGCTGCTGATTACCTTTGTTCACCGATGTTTGGTAGCACCACTCACATAATTTGCATACCAGTGTTTTCGACATCAAATTTTTTACTCATAGGTATACCATTTCTTATATTCCAAGAAAACCTGCTTTTTCTTACAGAACTGCAATAGAATCATGTTCCGCATCTTTGGACTCCAGGCTGTGGCCGTGGTGGCTGCAATTCTTGGTAACCCTGCCGTTCTATAATAAATTTTTCATCACTAACCAGCAGAGAAAATTTGTATGTCCAACATCGCTAGAAGAGTAAATAACTGGAAGCAAAAAGAATTCACAAATAGGAATATGATATTTCGATTTGATACTGAGGGATAAAAATTTCAGGAAGAATGTGAAAAAGAATTGCTTTTCCACCTGGTAGCCGTTACATAAAGAAAAAAAATGCACATGTGTATACTTTCTGCGTTGCAAACGGATGCAGGCTCGCCAGTTTTTAAAGTTCCGATCTGTATTTTTTGCTATACCTTTTCAAAAATTCTACAAGGAAGTAGTACCCCCGCTTTACACATACAAAACATAGCGTTGTCTCACAAAATCAGTGAGAATGTAGTAGGGTGACGCAAAATATCGGCGTTAAACACTTGCACGTTTAAATATAGGTAATATAATTTTGTCCCCCACATCTAGAGCTCCCCGGCGTTCAGCGATTGGCTGCGGTCCATTAAATTACCTACCATGTGTTAGCCCTACTACACAGGCAACAAAACATTTAGACAGCTGCACTAAAGATCCCGTCAACTTTTCCGAGTCTTAGAATACATTTGGTACTCTAAAATACCTTGGGTTTAGGCAAAACAAGTGCCCAATTGTAGCCCCGATTTTAGAACAATTGTAGAAGAAAGTGGCCGTTTATGTGTAGCCGTTCTGCATTAATTAACTATCGCGACGATCCTTCCAGGAGTGCGCGAAAAGGTGCATAAGTTGTTTGAATTCGTTTAATGCGCCCGAACAGTCCCGCTAATGAGACGAGTGTGTGTATCGTGCGACGTCCTTGAATATCCAGCTCAAAATAGATAGGAGGAGATGAGACGCCATTGGTGCTTTAGGCTGGAGAAGTTGTGGTTGCTTGAGGCGACGAACGCAGTGGCGCTGTCGTGTTCGCGTCTGCTCCGGCCTTCGTGAAATAATCGGTGTTCAACCAGCAGGCCAGTTTCTTCGGAGATTCACGCGACGTCTTCTTATTTCACTTATAAACATCGTATAAATGCGCGACTTGCATTGACTAGCCCTTGACAAAATGGTGGGCACGATTGAATCAGCTAATCTGTTTGACTGCGCTTTGGCTTTGCCACCAGCCCTGGATGCGTGCAGATGCAGATTGCCCCAGCACAGGATGTCGTTCACGGCACCTTACCGTAAATCGAATTTTATTCGCGATCATCATCAATATCGGCAAAGTATTTTCCAAGGTATAGTAAATTTAACACCAGGTTGAAGTATGCGGCTTTGATAAAGCGTTTACTGAACGAGGCATCCATACATTTTTTGGATACAAATTTACAGTAGGCTTTCCTGTTAAGCTGACTACACAGCT